>BTHU01000007.1:22111918-22301918 GCA_036184795.1 Tokudaia tokunoshimensis | reverse complement strand
CAGGTGGTATGGTCCTACCACTCGGAATTTCAAACTACAGCAACCTGTCTCTCATACCCTGCAGTAGACTTGCCATAATGGTAGATTATTGTCTCCTGCTGCCCTTAACTGAAATGCTGAAGGGCTGTTGAGCAAATGTGCTCATCCTTGTATAATATGGAGTTAGAATTCTAGTTTAATTTAGGTTTTTACAACTTCCTTCTTTTCTTCCTCCCTTCCTTCCTTCCTTCCTTTTTTCCTTCCTTCCTCCTTGTTCTAGTATTCCTTGTCCTCCTTCTCCTTCTCCTCGTCCTCCTCTTCCTCTTCCTCGTCCTCCTCCTCATCCTCGTTCTCCTCTGCCTCCTCCTTTTTTTATGTTTGGCATCCTATACCCTTGAAATTTGTGCAAACATCCTGTGAATTTGGGTTAAAAGCAGTTCAGCTAACTCGGGCGTATTTGGTGTTACAGCGTTCTCAGGAAGCTGATTTGACCTATTTTTTTTTTTCATCGTTCCCCGGTGACACCTCTTCGGCAGAGGCAGACGGAGAAGATAATGGCATGAAGAGGAGAGAATGCAATTTTAAAATATGACTCCAAATCAGGCTGATTTACTAAGTCAAGTTAACCTTTCCAGGCTCCATCTTACTCATTTTGGAACACGAAGAAAATAATTCGGTTAGTCAGGATTTGGAGACTATGATTTAATATCATTCTTTCTGAAGATTCGATTCAAAATAGTTCAAATAAGTAAAAGCTGCAATCGTTGTATTGCTAGGACCATAGGCACCCCAGTGGAGTCACAAATGGGACTCCATCCTTCTTTTCTGCCTATCGTTAAATATTGTGTGCGAACAATTTCGTCTCAAGATGGCAGAAAGTCTACTTCTACTTCCAAATGGCCCCGAGGCACACTCTTACGGCTTGTGAAGGTCAGGAAGTTGATGTAGGATCTCTGTACCTCATTGATTTATTTTAGGGCGTGTCTCATTCTTAGGCCAGTCACTGCTCCAGGAAGCATGGGCTGTTGCGATTGGCCAGCTACAATTACACGGTAACCTTGAGACCAAATTGGTAAATGCAGTGCTTGGTAGACCTGGAGGGTGCGGGGGCACTATCATGGGTAAGAGCCAACCTCAACAGTCAAGAAGAGTAGGAAACTGATAAAAAATATCTGCTTTCCCTCTGTAACAAGAATTCCTAGCTTAAGGTGTTGTGAAGGTTGGAAAATATGAGGAGTTCTTGGCCTGCTGTCAAATGCATGGACTCTTAGCTTAAAGTAATTTTTATTTAAAAAAATGAATATGAATAAATCTAAAGAGAAAAGCATAAGCTTACATTAGAATGAGAACTCTTTTCAAACTTTATCTTCGAAATGAAAGAAATAAAATTAGTTTTGTTTTTAAAATAAAGAGGTATTTTTATTTATTTATTTATTTTTGAGAAACGAAACCCGTAATAAAATCTGCAGTGTCTTTAAGAGCCCACAAGAAGCTAAATGTCTCATTCTCTATCAAGAACAGAAGGCTCTTGGGTATGAACCTGTCATGACTGTTTAGTTTAATGGGTGTGCAGTAGATGCACTTCTTTTCTAGAGGAAAATTTCCACCAAAGATTACTGCAGCATTACTGACCGAGATGCATTTTTATAAAATTGAATAGTTTTAAGTGACCTGCAAAGTTCATCCAATCTTTGCCATGCCTTGAGCATGACAATCAAAACACTCCAGAGAAATGACTGTATGAAATAGATTTCTAAAATGTCTTCCAAGGAGAGCGTTTCTGGGAAATCTGGTTCCACACAATAGATCAAACCCAGTCTTGCCTCTCACCTCCAGACTGCCAGGAAGTAATTGGATTATACTAAATCCCCCAAGGCAGTGACTCTCAAACCTGGTTATTTATCACAACCATTTGGGAAAGTTTATAAAATCTTTATTTCCAGCCTGCCTTAGACATACTGACCCAAGGCCTGAAGTCATTATATATATTTGTCAAGTACCTTTCAGTAGTACATTGTATTCCAATTAAAGAATTCTGAAGAGTTCTGGTTTTCCTGCAAAGGTTACAAGTTCACATCAAAGTGATAAGTCATTGTGGATTTGTCTAATGTGATTATGAAACTTTTGAAAGAGAACCATCTATTCACAAAGATTTTATGCTACTTTTTTCTGTTTGATACATGATTAACATTGTTCATGTAATTACAAATCTTGACATATACATTGGAATACACATGATTTTATGCATATACATATAGTCCTCAAGATACTAGAAGGAACTGTTCATTTGTGTGTTACTGTAATTTGTCTTGTATACATCCTTGTAAAAATCAGTTACCCTGAACCTTGATATCCGACTAACCCAAATATCATATTCCCCTTTCCAGCATGTTCCATGGGATATCTGACCACTCTGGCCTTTGTTCAACAAGGATTCTGTAGTTCAGCGTAGCCAGAATATCTGTGTCCACTGACATTTTTATGACAGAAATGTTCTATCTTACTGTCCTCCCATTCTTCCCTTACCTACAGATACTTTCTACCCAAGCTATCACTAGAACTGAGGCCAGTCTCAACTTCACTTAAGCCCGTGTTGCTCAGTGGTCCTAGGTAAAGCCTCTGGGTACCACGCTTTAACAAATATCACTGAATAGTTTTGCTTTAGTGGAACTCATGGCGATAATTAGAAGGCACTCATGGCTCAGTGCTAATGGAGACTTCTTCCTGTGGGCAAACAGAACAAGTGAGCATTTCAGTGCTGATTTCCCAAGTGTGTGTAAGTGACATGGGCTGAGCCTGTTCCTGAGTGGCTCTCAGGAGATTCTCGAAATGAAATTGTAAGACTAGAAAAAAAATCTATTGTAGATTTTTTTTTCAAACCCTTATTACTGACTGCAGTGGGCAATACTGTGCGGTTAATCTAATCATCATTTCTCAAATATGGAAATCACAACAAGGAGCTTTACGGATCTATCTTAGGCAGAAAAAACTCAATGACAGCAATTCGGCTTCAGAAAATAATATTTAATAATATTTTACTTGTTTTTAATTTTAGGACTTCAATTATAAAATAGCCCACATTTTAAATTACTAAAAGAGGGGGATGGGGGGAGGCTAAGGTGACATAAGGACATCTGATATGGTTTCTGAAGGAGAGGAAACGTTAATTGAGTCTCATAAAACAAACAAGACAACAACAGCAACAAATGATGGGACTGGGGCAAATGGAAGAGAGATCAAAGTTCCTAAGCTCCATGCTGGAGAATGGAGTTCAGCTTGAGGTCAGCAACCAGCACACTCTTCCCCGGAAACTCATGAGAAGATGAAATTGGATTCAGATGCAGGACTTGGGTGGTGCAGGTTTTAGTTTATCTTCAATCTCACTTTTATTTGGTAGATAGAAAACATGTCTAACTCCTAAAGAAATATATAGAAAGTTGTATAATAGCATCTATGTGTCTGACACAGAATTTAAGCTGACGTCAGTATCTAGATGTGTTCATAGTTGTTGAATATTTCTTAAAGACGTGTGTGTGTGTGTGTGTGTGTGTGTGTGTGTGTGTGTGTGTGTGTGTTTTCCACATGTGTGTTATTTGTCTCTGGCTCTTGTTTCATTGTTATTGTAACTGTTACTGTGAAAGCTGATGACAAAGGACTCTCACTAGTCTGGGGCTCTCAGATTAAAGTAAACCTGGCTGTTTATGTGACTCACAGATTCGTGTCCTCTTGCATGTGGTAAGTACTTTGTCCAATTAGTCATCTCCCCAGACCCTAATGGTGTAATTTTGAACTTGAATTCCTGGACCTTTTCTAACATTCTAAGCTGGAACATTGAATTCAAGCAACAATGTGACACCACAGGAGGAGGATGAGATGTTTTCCTGGACTCAGAATTATACCCAGACACCAGAGGGATGGGGAAAAAAATCTTTTAAAATATCATGACATCCTTAAGTCTTGATACATTGCAGAGCTAAGTGAAAAGCTGATGCAAAGTATTAAGTTAAAATGTTAAATATCAACGAAAAGTTTCACCTACATAAACTCCCTTTGGTTGCATTGTAAGACCCTACAAATTCAACTCCTGCCTCCCCATAAGGACACATCTATTTCTCTCTTTGCTCTTGCCAATGTTTCTAGGAAGAAAATATGGATGTTCTATGCCAGATCACAAGGACTCAGTGAAGACCCCAAAATACTATGGAGCTTAAAGTACTAAATGCTGATATTTCGCTGGTACCTTCCAGTACCATCGAGACTCATCAGTAGGGGTAAAGGCTCTAGGTTATCATCTACATCATAGAGCAACCAGTGTGTCCAGGACTGATCTGCCTTTGCCTATTGTGAAATATGGCACATAAGAGGTATTGTAAACCACTGGTAATCTTCGTCCTCTGAGACTTCCATTTCCCAGATTTTTTTGCAATCTGTCTAAATGACACAATTGGTTGGAGATTGGCCACCCTTCATCCTGCTTAAAGATGACCCATCATTCCCACTAAATGAGACACTAATAGAAAATATTCTTCTCTGTCTCTTCTTGATTCATATGATTGCCACCTGGAATTCCAATACTACAGATGTTCTTCAGTCCCCTGTGTCCTCATGTCCCTTGTGTGCATCATGTCATTTGCTTCCAAAAGTTTTATTGGATTTGGAGATCACTGTAAAATTGTTCTCTGGTCTACAAGCCCCACCCTACTTCCAAGACTAATATCCAACCTCTGGTTTGAACTGGTCCTTTCATTCCTATGAGACCATAACCTAGGCCAACCTTGCATCTACAAAAACTATACCACCTAGGCTGAAAGCAAACCACATTCCACTCGGAGACTCCTGTATCTCCCCCAAGTCTGAGGAGAGAAGAACAGACAGAGACTTTGTTTATAAATAATACAAACTACTATCTAGCTAAAAGAAAGTGAAACTCTCTGTAATTGGTACTGGAAAAGACCCAAGTGAACACTAAATTAAATTATGTGCTCATTTTGACTTTGATGCCAGTTCTCACAAAGTGTTAGAAACAATTCCCAGACAAGACAACTGACAACTCCAACATCTTAATTATAAACAACACTACAATAGCTATCCCTCTGTCTTAGTCAGGGTTTCTATTCCTACACAAAACATCATGACTAAGAAGCAAGTTGGGGAGGAAAGGGTTTATTCAGCTTACACTTCCACACTGCTGTTCATAAGCAAAGGAGGTCAGGACTGGAACTCAAGCAGGTCAGGAAGCAGGAGCTGATGCAGAGGCCATGGAGGGATGTTACTTACTAGCTTGCTTCCCCTGGCTTGCTCAGATTGCTTTCTTATAGAACCCAAGACAACTAGCCCAGGGATGGTATCACCCACAATAGGCTGGGCCCTCCCCCCTTGATCACTAATTGAGAAAATGCCCCACAGCTGGATCTCATGGAGGCACTTCCCCAACTGAAGCTCCTTTCTCTGTGATAACTCCAGCCTGTGTTAAGTTGACACACAAAACAAGCCAGTACACCCTCAATGTGATTACTCTTGAACTATGAAATTTGGCTAAGGCAAACTAATGAAATATGTAAGTACGGTTTTCATATATATATTGAGATCAGCTAACCCTTCATGTTCATCTTAGTTCTGGAAACCAAGACCCTTTACTTCTTTTAGATTGTTTAAAAGCTTCCCTGTATATTTACTTTAAAAATTTGTGTGTTTGTGTGTGTGTGTGTGTGTGTGTGTATTCATTGTTCTTCTTCAAATTCAGACTTCCATCTAAAATCTCACCTGGCCTGTCCTGATCTACTGCATTAGCCTGACAGTTCTCTGATTAGATGACTTCAGATCTTGCATCTGCAAAATGGAGCAATGAAGTCCAGCGAATCTTCCTCAAATTGGGTCACTTGTTCTTTACTGACTGGATGGTTCTGACCAAGTTATTAAACTTTTACGAGCATCAGCTTCCTCACTGGCAAGGTAAGCAAAGCTGATGACTGCCAACTTTCATTCATTTAGCCAATAATTTCACTCATGGAACCAAGACACTTTTGCTGCCCTAAGGGAAGAAAGGCACAGTGGCGACTTGCACCCTAGCAAATACATCTAGTAGAGTAGGATCCAAAAGGTACAGACAACAGGAATGTGGGACAAAGAAGGGCAAGGAAAACATGAACGGCCTTGGCAGCCATTGTGTAAGGATTAGGCCCTAAACCAGTCATTCCCAACCTTCTGAAGACGTTTTTCGGATCCGACATGGGCAATCAGCCAGGCTATGTTTCTTTTGGAAGCCATAGAGAAAATGTTATTACTTCCCACTCAGGAGCCACCCACTTCTTGACTTGTGGAGCCCCTCCCTATCTTCCAAGTTAGCACCACTACATCTGTTTAGTTGCTCAAAGTCTCCCGTTCACCCGGAAGGGCTTTCCAATTTTAAGGATTCTTGTGATTAGCTCTCCTGGATAATACATGGTGCTCTTTCTGTGTCCAAGTTGGTGAAGGCCCTGTTGTCATGTAAGAGAACACATCCATGGGTCTTGGAATCAGAGGGGAAGATCTTGGGGTATCATTATTGTACCAGTCACAGTGAAGAAAATAGTGTGCTAGTCATGGAGATCCTGAAGTGATTTTTTTTTTTTTGTAAATTCCTGTGCAATTGATTTCTGATTGAACCTTGATCCAACACTAAATTGGCATTATATTTAACCTGCCACGGAAATCAGTCGTCTGTCTGAGACTATCAGCCTGCTAGTCTATAATCTAGTCATTTACTGCTCTTAGCTGCTTCAGGGAAGAGATCTTCACAAAAGCTGGCCAAAGCAGCAACGGCAGTAAGAAAGAAGAGAAGTTTGAGAAAATGTGAACTGGGAATTGCTAAAAAGAGGGGGTGGGAGTGGGGAGCTCACTGCTCAGGGTTGTAGACTATTTTGGTGAAGCACTTTGGGTGGATTCATTGCTTATTCAATTGCTGGGGGCATTGGCAGGAGTGTTCATGTAAGTTGGCATGACTTTCCCTTTTGGTCTCTTCTCTCACAGAATACTCGATTCCAGTGACTTTCTTTCTTTCTTTTTTATTAGATATATTCTTTATTTACATTTCAAATGTTGTCCCCTTTCTTGGTCTCCCCCCTCCCCCTGCTGAAAATCCCATAAGCCATCTCCCCTCCCCCTGTTCCCCAATCAACCCTCTCGTACTTCCCTGTCCTGGTATTCCCCTACACTGCTGTGTGGAGCCTTCCCAGGACCAAGGGCCTCTCCTCCCTTTGATGTCCAACAAGGCCATTCAGTGACTTTCAACCTGTGGATTGCAACCCCTTTGGGAGTTGCAGATCACATATCCTCCATATCAGGCTTTTATACATTACTATAACTTGTAACAGTAGCGAAATTTTTGTTAAGAAGGAGCAATGAGATAATTTTATTGCTGGGGTCACCACAACATGAGGAATTTGGGAAAAACATCTAATTTATAGTAACTGTGATTGTCCTGGAACTCACTCTGCAGACCACTCTGGCCTCTCACTCAGATCCCCACCTACTTCTGCCTTCCCAGCTCCGGGATGAAAGGCCTGCTATGATTTCTCCTGTTCACTGAGTCTAGGCCTCCAGCCTAGGGAATGGTGCCACCTAGAGTGGGCAACTCTTCCCATTTCTATTAAACTAATCTAGACAGTCATTGACAGGGATGACCAGAGCATACACTACTATAGATAATCTATGACAGGTGTGTCAGGTTGCTCATCTCCTACATGACTGTAGAACATGTCAGCTTGACAATAATAACCAACACCTGCTTTGTTCTCTTCTACACCATCTGCACAGAGAATAACACCTTGCACCTTGTTATAAATGGCTTTTTAACTTTTATGTATCACTTGACTTGGTTTTTTTGTTTGTTTGTTTGTTTATAAAATACTCTGTTTGAATACCCCTACTTAATAGCTGGAGAAACTGAGGCTAGACAGTGAAGGACCTTGCCTGTGCTTATAACAGCTCACAAGCAGCTGACAAAGAAGGTCGAATCTTGTCTTCTGACTCCTCCAATGTTTGCATAACCCCAAACCTGTCAGAAGTATTCCACAAGGCCCTCACCTTCATGCCAACCTCCTTGACAGAAAGAGTAGGTCCGGATGCTGCAGTGGTTGATGGGGACTGACTCCCCTAGGCTCATATGTCTGAATGGTTGGCTCCCAGCTGGTGGACTGTTTATGAACTATTGGGAGGTGTGGCCTTGTTGGAAGAAGTGTGTCACTGGGAGTGGACTTTTGAGTTTCAAACGCCCATGCCAAGACCAGTCTCACTCTCTCTGCCTCCCGCCTGGAGTCTGAGATGATGTAAGCTCTTAGCTATTGCTCCTATACTGTGCCTGCCTGGCACCACGCTCCCTGCCGTGCCAAGCATGGATTAAACTCCTGAAACTGTAAGCGAGCCCCCGCCCCTAATTAAATGTCATTTTTAAAATTTGCCTTGGTCGCAGTGTCTCTTCACAGCAATAGAATGGTAAGACAGATTCTATTGCCTTCATTTTAGACACATGAAAATTCTTGTTTTAGAGAAGTCGAGTCAGCTATATAGTAAAGTGCAGCCAGGGCAAGAACTTGAGCTTTAAAATGTAATCTGGGGTCTGTGGTTTTCACTGTCACCCTAGGCATGTGAGAGATTTTAAAGAGAGAAGAACATAGATTTAGGTGAAAAGAAACTTGATTTAATCTATAGACCCAACAACTTTTTTTTCTATAGTTTTTTTTATTTACATTCCCAATGATTTCCCCTTTCCCAGTTCCTCCCTCCCCGAAAGTCCCATAAGCCCTCTTCCCTCCCCCCGTTCCCCATTCAACCCCCTCTCGCTTCTCTGTCCTGGTATTCGCCTACATCCAGTCTTTCCAGGACCAGGGATCTCTCCTTCCATCTTCTTGGAAATCAATTGACATGTGAATTGTGTCTTAGACCCAACAACTTAGCAGCAGGTTAGATAACTTTCTTGATTCTCAGTTTTCCCATTTGTAAAATAACACTCAGAGCTACTCTGTACTATTATTTGTCAATGTTACTGTCTTTCAAGAATAATGGGAATATGGCATTAGAATACAGGCCCTGACATGCAAGGTCAACTCTCCTTCTCTCATGCCTTCTACGACCTGACTCGAACCCACGCCTCAAGAGACAGCTCCGCGGGCTGGAGAGATGGCTCAGTGGTTAAGCGCTCCGGAGGTCCTGAGTTCAAATCCCAGCAACCACATCGTGGCTCACAACCATCTGTAATGAGACCGGATGCCCTCTTCGGGCATGTCTGAAAACAGCTACAGTGTACTTACATATAATAAATAAATAAATCTTAAACCACTGTGCTGCTCAGTCAAGGCCTGGGGCTCACTATCCCAAGTACTGCAGCCTGCAAGGGGCTGGGCCAGCTCTCCCAATCCCACAGCCTCAAAGCTGGCTCGCCCATGCCTTCTCCATCAGGACCAACTCCACTGTGTTGCCCAAGTGACCTGCAGTGTCTGCTCTTCCAGCTACAGCCAGTGAGGGGATAGAGCTAGCTCTACTAATCTCATGCGTGGCACCCATCCGTCACCTCGGCTCCCATGCCACCCCACAGTAGACGACTGGCAGAGTCAGCTCTCCCGCCCTCCACTCGCTCTCCGGGGCAACCTACCCACACTTCTGCCACCAGGTCCAGTTCCACGGTGCTGCTTTGGTGAGACGCGGGGGGGGGGGTCCTGTTTTCCTGAGTGCTGCCACTGGTGACAAATGGGACCAGCTCTCCAGAATGCCACCCGCCAGTGAGGAGCGGGACCAGTTCTGCACACCCCCTGGACCGCGACGACTGCCCTAACCAGGGACTTCCTCATGTTCTCTAAAGGTAGTATGTGCCACGGACATGGACGCCAAGCTCTGCTGCTGTGTAGCCATGAACCCAAAACCATGGCCTTCAGCGGGAGCTAGGACTGAGACCTCACCACAGCCCAGGTGGGAGCGCTGGCCACTCACAATGGCTACTCCTCTCCACCCTCGAGTCTCCAGTTCCATTCCTTCATTATGCTCGGGCTGCCCCACTTCCCTCCCATCTGTCCACCATACACTCGCACACGGCGGTGGCTCCCCCTGCGGGCTATCCATGTTGCTGGCCCACCCTGGGGTCATAGTCCTTCTGCACTGTGCGGGGGGGGGGGGGGGTTGGTGGCAGGCAAGTGTCAATGTCCCGCCCGTGCCATGCTTGAGGGAGCTCTGTGGGTGGAATGACAATCTTCGTGTCTCCATCTGTCTTCTTCCTGCACTGCACTGCCTGGATTTTATTTTATTTTATTTTATTATTATGAGTCCTGGGCATAAAACAGCTTTGGCCACCAAGGCAGGCATCACGTTAGCATGAACTAAGGACTGCCATCTGCTCTGCCTCTGGCTGATATAAGGATGGACAAAACAAACAAATGAATAAAAAAATTCATAAGCAAAACTGCATAG
The DNA here is from genome assembly GCA_036184795.1 of Tokudaia tokunoshimensis. NCBI lineage: Eukaryota > Metazoa > Chordata > Mammalia > Rodentia > Muridae > Tokudaia > Tokudaia tokunoshimensis. Next base: position 22,291,502 of record BTHU01000007.1, on the reverse strand, counting down.
ATGAAAAAATGAGCCCAACTATAAAACACAGAACTCAGAACTCTGCATGCGATGGGTGTCCTGGCCTTCGGGGACAACGTTCTCATAAGTCAGCAGACCTCTAGCTCCACCCAAGCCATTCTTTCAGCTGTCCCTCCTCATCACGCTGTCTGTGAGCCCATGAGTCAGTCACTACACTTTTTCTTCTCCATCTTGCTTCACGGTTAGCAAATCCGATACATACCCTCGCAAGTCACCCCCTAAACTAAGTCCCCGAAGTTAGAACGAAAGGGGACCCACTCAGGTCCAAGCATGGAACTTTGGCTAAGTGGACAGCGGACATGAATTCTCAGCTCACTTCCTGCCTAGTCTCATCTTTACTCCCTGCTGACACCTCGTTTCTTAATTATCACTCATGAGAGACTCTGGTGCTCAAAGTCGTGTTGTTGCCTGTATCCCAGAAAGGATGAAGACCACACGTGTCAGCACAGGATAGGAGACCATTTCTGCTTAGATCCCTGAAAGAGAGCTGAGTAGTTTCTGACTCTGTGCGCATGTGCACGTTGGCTGTTCTGACCCTTAGATGCTTGGCTAGAATGTATCTTCTATCACCAGCGTAATGAATGCCTCAGCCTGTCTCCCTAGAAAAGCCTACCTTAAAGGTTTGCTTTACCAGCTTTCCTTCTCTAAAGAAGCCCATTTAGATCCAGGAAGCCCTTTTCTCTCTTCCAGGGAAGCATCCATTACACATGGTGCAGATCTACTTGTCTGCCTCCCTTATTATATATTAAGCCACTTAAGGGCTTTTGTTTATCGTAGGCTCGAGAGTGTGTTAAACACGATTGCTTTCCAGCGGATAAGTGCAGTTAGACTATCTTCTTCTCTTGTCTGTTGAGGCCTTTTAGCCAGATTAAGGCACTTATCCAAGATTACACGGCAACGTAACACAAGAGCTTATAAAGGAAGACAGGAAGGGCCTTCAGAGTCTGCCCAGTAATCAAATTCTACAGTCAGCTGCTTTCAGAGTTGACATGATTGTGTCTGACAGCAACACCTTGCCCTGAGTTTCACTTGGCTATTGGCAGGCTTTTATCTTTAACTTTTTTTTTCAGTACCAATATATAAGGTTTTGCCTTAGGACATTACTTCTCAATATCTACAGTTAGAATAGGACCAGATGCCATTCCTTGACTCTGCAAGAAGACATGACATGAGGCTTCTGAGTGAAGTTGTTCTATTTTGCTAGACCAGGGACAGTTTCAGCCCAGGACTTGCCAGTGCTAAAGAGAAGGAGGTACTCCGTTTTCCCTGAACTTGTTAAATGGAACTGAAGGATCAAGCTCTCAGAGAAAGCAGTCGAAACACAAAGCTGTGAGATTTCTGAGAATACCGACTGCCTGCAGTCAGTTACCTCATACAGTGGCCTCATAATATGTAGAAGACCAGGGTAAACTGCACTCTCACCCAGGATCCCTTCCATTTCTGATTAGCATAGAGCATAAAAGGCATTTCCCATGAGATTAAGAAGGCAGACATGTAGACGTGCATGTAAGAGTCAGGGAGGGGCACCAGGTACTGATGAACATGTGTTCTTTGTCTCTTCTCTACTGACCTGTTTGTGAGGCCCAGATATGCATTTACTTCACTTAGAATCTCATACAGTTTCACCATCTTCTAGAGGAAGTGTATGCTTAGTTTCATGGCAAAAGATGCTTGCTTCCTGTGTGTAGGAAGAAGTCAGGAGATGACCAGAGACTGGCCAGGGCTCCTGTACATTCTCGTGGGTTCCAGCCATGCTCAGGAGTGCCAATCTCTCCCCAGTCTCTCATTCTTCCCAGCTTCCCAGTCAGCTTCTCTTCCTGTCAGCAAGTTCTAATATCTTCAAGTTCTAGCAGGAGAAACAAAAACTGTAACTTTGTGGAGCCTAGCTAACCATCTTGTCAAATTTGGAAAATAAGTCCATGTGTGTGTGTGTGTGTGTGTGTGTGTGTGTAAATGTCTGAGTGTGTGTGTGTGTGTATGAATGTGTGTATGAATGTGTGTGTGAGTGTATGTGTGAGAGCATGTGTGAATGTGTGTGTATGTGTGTGAGAGTGTGTGTATGTGTGTGTATGTGAGTGTGAGAGTATGTGTGAATGTGTGTGTATATGAGTGTGAGAGTGTGTGTGAGAGAGAGTATGTGTGTCTGTGAGTGTATGTGTGAGAATGTGTGTGTATATGAGTGTGAGAGTGTGTGTGTGAGAGAGTATGTCTGTGTGTGAGTGTATGTGTGAATGTGTGTGTATGTGTGTGAGAGAGTGTGTGTGTATGTGTGAGAGTGTGTGTGTGAGAGAGTGTATGTGTGTGTGTATGTGTGAGAGTGTGTGTGAATGTGTGTGTATGTGTGTGAGAGAGTGTGTGTGTATGTGAGTGTAAGAGTGTGTGTGAATGTGTGTGTATATGAGTGTGAGAGTGTGTGTGAATGTGTGTGTATGTGCGTGAGAGAGTGTGTGTGTATGAGTGTAAGAGTGTGTGTGAATGTGTGTGTATATGAGTGTGAGAGTGTGTGTGTGTGAGAGAGAGAGAGAGAGAGAGAGAGTGGGGGGGGTTTAGATCCTTCTCAGGTTGGACTCTGGGTGATACACATTGCTCTCCTTGGAGATTTCCCTTTATACAATTGACGTTTAATCAGTGTGAATATGGTTTCTATCACCGGCCACTAAAAAGAATATACAGAATTATCATATCTTAACTAAGCATGATATCCTGATGGCAAGATCCACACTTCTCTCCTCAAGTCCTCAGCGGGCAGCAAAATGCCAGCTACACAGCAGACACTCAGCAAACACGGTGTTGAAGGCACCGGCAACAAATGGTTACAGAATGAAATCCCCCCTCCCATCCCCCCCACCCCCGTTGTCCCTGGGCCCCCGAGGCAAAGCTTCACGCAATCTGAACGATGTGGAAGATGAAAAGCAGGAAGGGAGGGCAGCCCCGGGCTCTGGAGAGGATCCTGCATCCGAAACACAGCTGAGCCTTCCAGCTGGCGGCAGCACATGGTTGACAGCTCATGTTCGTCCCTAGCGTCCCTAGCACGACAGGTGCGCTGGGGCCAGCGCGTCCTCCACGGAAGCTCACTTCCTGTCGCTGCTGCCAGGGATTCGCTCGATGTACGCCACAGAAGTGGTGCAGGAAGAAGTGTTTTAAATAGAAAATTCTGAACGCAGATCAGGTTCCTAGAAAAGGAAGCTTCGTAGAAAGGTGATTTCAGAGTAAAACGCTCTACGGCTCCTAAAGAGTCTCTCTCTCTCTCTCTCTCTCTCTCTCTCTCTCTCTCTCTCTCTCTCTCTCTCTCTCTCTCTCTCTCTCTGGTAAAACGTAAATGCTAATCATGTCTGCGCTTGCCTGGAATGCTTTACCAAATCCTAGAGAAGCACATGGTTTATGGAAACCACAGAGGTGGACATGGCGAGCGGAAACTTTGCGCTTTGTGGATAACTCGATCAAACAACAAGCTGATGTATTTTTCTAAATATAACTAGGGAGGGAGATGAGGTACACGCCCTGAAAAGGGAATTAAAGTGGTGTGGGGGTACAGTGGGCTTGTGACCAACAGAGATGTTTAACAGTCGATCTCAGAAACTGAGCACAACATCTTATATGGAAAAAATATTTACCTGTAGACATGATTGAATTAAGGATTATGGGACAGGGCGAGAATCCTGTGCTACCAACTGGGCCTTACATGTAATCACCAAATACAATCACAAATGTTCTAATAAGATGGGGGGGAGGCAGTGAGATTCAACCACAGAGGAGAAGGTAGTAAATCCCCCCCCCCCAAAAAAAGAACAGGTGAGAGAGAACTAATGTTTTTGTTCTGGTGATAAAGTGATGATCATAAACATTTAAGGATGAGGGAGAGGATTACTCTTATAGCCTGGAGTCGAAATGGCGCATTAATCCTGTCAATTTCTTTAGATGCTTAAAACACCATTTTGGATTTTGACCTTCAGAACTATAAAGAAATAGTATGTTGTTTTAAGCAGTCATATTGGCAGTTACTGGGGACAGCAGCCAGTAGGAATTCATATAAGGGACCAAGCCACAGATACCAACTGTAGGAAGTGGACTCTCAGGAAGCTTCTAATGCAGAACCCACAAAGACAAAAGGTCCTAGATAGAAAGGGGGCACATCTCTGACATAGGACAACCTGCCAGACCCCCAGATCCCTTCCCTGTATATCCACTACCACATAGTCCCCTACATTTGTTTTCCTGGTGACTACAGCATTTGTCCCCCCACCATCTGACACCTTGCCTGTGTCCCTCCGCGTGGGGCCCTCGAGCGGACATTTCATTTTGGTAGCAAACATCTTCCCTGTGATGCTACCTTATAGATTTCGGTCATGAGTCAGTCCCACAGCTCATGTCCCACCGGCCTAAGCATTATTACTCTGTACCCACCAGTTCATAGAATCCCAGCTAGAAGTAGAGACACAAATTCTTACTCTTTGTCCCCAGTCACCCCAGCCAATGGAAAGCTTTTATTGGGGGCAAGTAAACATACAAATATAGCAAGCACACAGAAAAAAAGACTCTCTACAAGGCAGAGGGAAACCCGGAAAGCATAAACCCTTTGTAAGTTTTTTTTTCCTTTTATTAAAAATAGATTCTTTTCTCATACAATATATCCTGTTTAGTTCCTCTTCACCTCTTCTCCTTTTTGAATCCATCATCCTCTTTCTGTCTCTCATTAGCAAAGAACAGGCTTCTAAGATAAAATGACAAGATGCAACAAAAGAAAATACAATAAGGTAAAACAAACAAACAAACAAAACGATCGCATCGAAGTTGGACAAAGCAACCCAACTGAAGGAAAAGAGCCCAAGAGAAGGCACAGGAAACAGAGATCCACTCACTCACACACCCCAAAGCCCTATATAAACACTGCATTGAAAGCTATAATATTTACCCAGCCGACCTGGTGCCATGTGGTCCCTGAGCACGCTGCTGCAGTCTCTGTGAGTTCTTATGACCTTCTCTCAGTTGACTCAGAGCACCTTAATCCCGGTGTTCTTCAACCCCTCTGGCTCTTGCACTCTCTCCACCTCCTCTTCTGTGGGGTGCCCTGAGCTCTGAAGGGTGGATTCGATAGAGACGTCCCATTTAGAGCTGTGTAGGACTTTACTTTGATATAAGCCCAGTGTGATGGAAGAAGTAGGGGAGATGTCCTGCCTGTAGAGTGAAGCCAGAGTGAAGTTGAATTTGGAATCCTGGTTCTACCTCTTCCCACTTTGTAACATATGCTTCTTCCAAGGTGAGTCTTCTCCTTACTTGGAGATAATAATGTCCTTATAAGGTCGCTGTGAGGATTACAGAGAATCTACATAAATTTAATAAAGTGTTAAGCACCATGCTTAATAAAATGTGCTATGATAATTACAGATCAAACCAGAGGTTATTTTTTAATTATTTACTTGCTATTGTCTAGCTCCTTAATATTGCCTTCTTCCCGGAATCCATCTTATCTAAGCTAATGCCTAACTCAGATGTTTTAAATCCAATTTTTCCTCCAGCAAGGAGAAACACATGCTATATATTAGTGATTCCTGAAAGACTTTGACTTCAGTTTAGTGGTTGGTGTTGGTTATCTAACTGCTTGAGTAGACTGGGAAAGTAGTTTATGAAATTAGATAGCCTATAATCAAACCAAGATATTTCTACTTCATCATTATGGCATCTTGGACAAATTGTTTATTTCCTCTGTGCTTATGATTCCCCATTGTAAAAGGAAGATAATAATGTTGACCAAGAAGACAACAGGAAATTGTGTGAAATAGATACTTACTAAGACAGCATATCCAAATGGGGGGGGGGGGGAAGTAAATAAAATTATGCAGCCTCCTTGATCAATTCAGCACACACTGAACACCACCAGAACAGAACATTTATTCTCAGAACAGCCAAATTAAAGATGGCTAGTAATGTCAAGGCTTGGTGAAGAAATGAACTACCTGGGACTCCTCTACAAGTTGGTATGATTCTGTCCTCAGACAGAGCCAACATGGATCCATTCCGGTTGTGGTCCCTTCTTGCCAAGAGTAAGGAATCCAGGGAGCCAAAGGAACATGTCCCCTCAGAACCTGTGTGACCCCCCCTTCCTTAGAACACAGTCCAGACACTTGAGACTCCAAAATGGTCTTCGAAGAGCAGTTGTATGGATAATACTTAGACATGTGTACTGAGATTGTTGCCAAGTGAGATGTTAACAAGAATAGGAAAAAAATAGCTGTGAGACAATAAGAAATAGTTTTACTGCCTTTCCAAATCTCAAAATAAACATATCTCATAACCCAGAAATTTCATGAGTTATACAAACCTACAAAAATACCAAACTTGTTTATGTATGTATATTATATATATGAACACATACACACCCACACAATACATTGTTAGAATAGTACTTCCAATCATAACATCCCCAAACTAGAAACAACCAACTTTTCTTCCATGTAATTGAAGTATGTAATTAAATCTCAATACAATTATATGAATGGAATGCTAACAATAAGAATCTGTGAACTGCTGCTATTCGAGACTGTGTGGATAAAGTTTGCAGATAAAATACCAAGCCAAATAAGTAAGACACAAAAGCAAATATGCCCCTTGCTTCTATTTACAAGAAGTTCAGAACTAAAAGGGCAGAAATCAGAACAGTGAATAACTTCGGAGAGTAGGAGAGCGGGGGCAGTGGTGGCGAACACCTTTAATCCCAGCACTTGGGAGGCAGAGGCAGGAGGATTTCTGAGTTCGCGGCTAGCCTGGTCTACAGAGTGAGTTCCAGGACAGCCAGGACTACACAGAGAAACCCTGTCTCGAAAAACCAAAAAAAAAAGAAAAGAAAAGAAAAGAAAAAAAGAAAGAAGAAAGAAAGAAAGAAAGAAAGAAAGAAAGAAAGAAAGAAAGAAAGAAAGAAAGAAAGAAAGAACGAAGGAAAGAAAGAAAGAAAGAAAGAAAGAAAGAAAGAAAGAAAGAAAGAAAGAAAGAAAGAAAGAAAGAAAGAAAGAAAGAAAGGAGAGTAGGAGGACACATCCTCAGTGCTAACACAGCTTCATTTATCTGGGTTATGGCTCTCCAACCATACTCAACTTGGAAAAATCCATGGAGATGTATACTGACAATTCATAATTGGTGGCATGAACTGTGATAGCCACGCCCTCAGGTCTTTATGACAAGAAGGCTCAAAGCTTCTCACCTAAGCACAGCCTATGAGCCACTCACCCTTGGGCCCTTACTCAGGATCCACCAGGTGAGGGCCACAACCTTTGTGCTGGCTTCCGTTGTACCATGTACTTTCATAGTGACTTCCAAGGTTTGTATTTCCTCAGTATGCCTGAAGGCAAGAATTGTTTCTTTTATTTCTGTCTTTACAGTATGTATGATTGTATCTGACACATGAATGATTCTTAGTAACTCTGAATTGAAGAACGAGTTAGTAAACACACAAGAGGTATATAAGACATATTAATCCCATTCACTCTCTTCCAGGAATCCGTACCAGACTTTGAGACTCTTATCCAAATGAGGCCTTTTTACCAACAGCCCAGAAAGAACTCGTGAACGAAATTACCTTAAACTAACTGAATATACCCAGTCATATAGCATGATGTCACCTTCTCTTGGACAAATGCTTCTATTGAAGAAATTAACATTAACTTGGATGACCAGCAAATACTAGTAGTTGGTGGAGTCTTTCAGGATGGTAGGAAAAGTTTCCAAAGACGTATCCACAGTGTATGATGTGGGATATTAAGCACCACAGCCTCCAAAGATGTATCCACAGTGTATGATGTGGGATATTAAGCACTATAGCCTCCTTCATCTGAGATGCAAGTTCAGCAGATGTACCTCCCAGGCTGCCGTGGATGCTGGATGCTGTGCATCTGCCTGCAGAGGGAAAGAAAAGCACAGTACCCGATGAGCACTCCCTTACGGTGCACAAACACTAACTAGTCTGTCGCTCTCTCTTACACATACTTTCTTTTAAAATGTTTGACACTGAGATGTAATTGACTGTGAACTGAATTAATTTCTGGGATTTTTCCCCCATACAAATACACATGCATTCCCCAAGTTATGTCAAAAGAAAGTTCACAGAACTGGCATTTGGGATGAAAGAAACCAGAATCCATTGCAATACTCAAGTCCTGACAGTTTCATATTATGAGTGACATGCAGTTGTTAAAAAAAGACCATAGTATGTCTCCATATGGATTGGCAAGAAAGAGAAATATGCCATCCGGGAGAACAATCCTGCAAACTATATGTAATTTCCAGTTATATAAAAATTAAGAAAGGAAACATGTTTATAAGATGTATAGAAAATCCACCGGAAGGAGTTAATCCAAAAGGTTAAAACTGATTACATCACAGAGAAAGATGTTTAGAAGGGAAGAGAATGCTGTTGGCCTTTCCAATTTATATTGCTAGAGTTCTTCAGTCTTTGTGATGGTTTGTATATGCTCAGCCCAGGGAGTGGTACTATTAGGAGGTGTGGCCCTGTTGGAGTGTGTCAATGTGGGTGTGGGCTATAAGACTCTCATCCTAGCTGCCTGGAAGCCAATCTTCTACTAGCACCCTTGAAAGGAAGATATAGAACTCTCAGCTCTGCCTACACCATGCCTGCTTAGATGCTGCCATGCTCCCCCCTTGATGATACTGGACTGAATCTCTAAACCTGTAAGTCAGCCCCAATTAAATGTTGTCCTTGTAAGAGTTGCCTTGGTCATAGTGTCTGTTCACAGCAGTAAAACCCTACCTAATATAATCTTTCACAATGCGTATGTATTTCTTAATAATGTCAAAGAATTGGAAACAGCCCCATTGCTTACCATGGATGCTTACTCTAGCTTCTTGTATTTCCGTTTTTCCAGTTGTAAAATAGCGAGATAAAAGGCACTACTTCAAATGGTAGTACCAAGAACTATCTATATCTATATGCTATCTATATCAACCTGAACCTGAGAGTAGTGAAATTTATTTCTATAGGTTGTTCATGTTCTATATTAGAGCACACCAAACTCATTGACACCAAACTTGCACCTTCTAAGGACCTGTGAGTTAGCACATCCTTCTCATGGTTGTGGCAGGAGCACAGATAACACAAATATGGAAGTTTATTAATAGCAAGTCTCAGAACTGACACAATGAAATCCTCACTTTACTCTACAGGCCAAATATGTCACATGGTGAAGGGTATTAAGGTAAAGGGGTATAAGAGTCTGCATTACCAACTATCTTCCTAAAATGTGAACACTTCAGTATCAAAATCAGGCAACTCTTGGATAAACTGAGACCACTGGGTCACTCAACTTCTCTCTGCTCTTCTAGTGAAGTAAATTGCAAAATTATCCAGCAAAGAGTGTCACACAGGAAGTAGGTGAAGATTCAAGGCCGATGATGCAATCCTCCATGTTCAATGATGTTACCTCAGTAACTAGGCAAACAAGCAAGTAGTGAGTAGTCAAAATCATCTCTTGTAGATTGGTTTTAAGTTGGTTGAACAGCAGATCTCAAACTCTCTCTTTCAACAGACTATTTTTGAGAAAATTCTCCTCAAAGAAAAAGGCATTAAAGACGTTTCTGTAAGGAGAAGTTACAGCATCAGAGATGTGGCTAAGATAAATTATCAGAAAAACTTCAGATTCTTCCAAACATAATTCTAAATTGGATAGCCAGACATGGTTGTCCATGCCTGTAATCCCAGCACTGAGGAAATGAGACAAGAGATTCCTGAATTTGAAGCCAGCTTTGCCTACACAAGGAGGGTCTTTCCCCCCTTCTCTAACCAAAAAAATGCTAACTGTATGTGGCAAAGAGTGGGTCTTCTGAAGACCAATAAGAATCCTTATATCAACCACTTTCCTTCCAGGGAAAATGTTTTGTTTTGTTTTGTTTTGTTTTGTTGAGAGGGGGTGCTAGTAACAGATGTTTTTCTTTGCTTCTATTTTTATGGTTTTATTGATTTATTGAGAATGTTATAATATATTTCTTGATTATGCTGTTTCCCTTCCCACAACTCTCCCCAATGCCATGTTTTTTTCTCTCCCCCTTAAAAAAAACAAAACAAAGCACAAAAGGGGGAGGAGAGTTCAATAGTTCAATTTGTGTGAGTCAAATAGTCCTATGCATTAGACCCTGGAATGTTCTTGAGATATCCACTGATACTCCATTGAAGAATTATTAATTCAAACAGCTTCTTGACCAGGGGTGGGATTGTGTGCCAACTTTCCCTTTCTAGGGCTGAAATTTTGTCTGGTCTTAACCAGTATAGGTCTTATGCATGCTGGCCCAGTCTCTGTAAATTTGTTATGTCCTGTCATGCTGTCCTGTCATGCTGTCCTGTCATGCTGTCTTGTCATGCTGTCCTGTCATGCTGTCCTGTCATGCTGTCCTGTCATGCCGAGAAGATGTTGTTTCCTTGCAGACATCTACCACTGGCTCTTGCGATGTCCTGGTCTCCTTTTCTACATAGATTCAGGAATCTTGAGTAGAAGGGTATCATAAAGACATCCCATTTAGGGCTGAGTGCCCCAATGCTTCTCACGCCCTGATGATTTTCCAGTTGTGGACCTCTATGTTGACTGCCATCTACTGCAACAAGAAGTTTCCCTGATGAAGGGTAAGTAATACACTGATCTAAGGGTATACCAATATGTCATTAGGGGCCATTTTATTGCTATGTTCATTTAGCAGAATAACTGTAGTATTTTCCTCTAGACCCCATGAGCTACCCAGCCTCTGGTGCTTGACTTCATTAACAGTGCCAGGTATGGTTTCTATCCCCTAGAGGAGACATTAAATCCAACTTTTAAAAAGTGATTGGTTACTCCCATAATGTTGTACCAATGTTACCTAGTGAACATATCACCCATGCAGGTCACTATTGTAGCTCATAGGGTTTGTATTGTAGCTCACAGGGTGAGATTGCTCATTACTTTTCTCCTCTTCTAGCTTGTATTATACTTTCTAGCACTATGAACACTAGCCAGTAGGATTGACGCTTACAACAGCACTGACTCAACTTCTCCATGTTCAATGACCTAAGTATATACAGTACCTTCAGCAACAGTTCTTACAATCAGGTTGTGTGTGTGTGTGGGGGGGGGTAACCAATAAATAACATTAGCAATAGCCTATAATGTTCAGGTCATCTATAGAATCCCTTTGACCAACAACTCAAAAAGATGCAATCCATTCCTAATATATATTACCATGTCTGTAGGCAAAGAATCAGCCTACAGAATGGAAATAAAATATTTGTCAATTATACATCTGACTGAAGGTTAGTGTGCAGAATATGCAAATAACTAAAAGAAACTGAACATCAAGAAAACAAATAACCCAACAAAAATCAGGTATAGAACTAAACAAAGTTCTCAGAAGATTAAACACAAATGGCTGATAAACACTTTTTTTTTGAAATGTTCAACATCCTTAGCCATTATGGAAATGAAAATTAAAAAATACTTTGAGAATTCATCTTGCTCTAGTCAGAATGTGTTGTGGGAAATATTAAAAAGGACCAGCAGGCTTCCTGGGCTACTGCCAGCAGCTCTCTGCCCCAGCACAGTCCCCCCATCCCCTGCTCTGTCTCTAGCTAGCCCCCTCCCTCCTGCCCCGACATACACACAGTGACCAGTCACGGTAATCCCAGCTCCAGCTCGTTTGTCTCTGGAGCCACTTGTTCCTTCTTAGCCACAAACCCACTGTAAACCAGTAAAACAAAACTCTAGAAGCTTGCAATCAACAAGTCAGGTTTATATAGCAATAAATTCTCAATTCACAAGGTGCCCACACAATAATTTCAGAGCCAATTGATAATAATACAAGTTGCCCACCTAGATCACACAAGTTATCCCAATTATTCTATCCCTATATGATATCCATAACCACCTGTGGCTATTTAACACCACACAAGATCAGGATCTTCTTCCTGTCCATCTGCCTCCATCTTGGTTTCTCCTCCTCTCCTGAGACATTCTCTGTCTCTGCAACTCTTAGCTCTGCCTCTGTTTTCCCTGTCCAATCACAGGCCTCCTGCTGCACTGATATTTTAATGTAAACGGATAGGGAAAATCCTGCCACAAGAATGGACAAGATTAATAAAACAAATGATAATAGAGACTGGTGATGATATGGGGAAAGAAAACCATGTATTCATTGCTGTTGGGGTATATGAAATGCTACAACTATTGAGGAAATCAATGCAGAGATTTCTCCAAAAGGTGAAAATCAATTTTCCATAAGACTCAGCTATACCACTCTTGGGCATACACTCAAGGGGCTCTAGAGCATACTACAAAGATACTTGCTCATCTATGTTTCTTGCTGCTCTATTCACAATAGTCAGAAATTAGAAACAGCCTAAATGTCCATCAACTGATGAATGGCTATTGAAAAAAGATGGTATAGCCACATAATGGAATATTATTAAGCTGTTAAGAAAAATAAAATTTGCAAATAAGTGGATGGAACTTGTGACGGTTTGTGTATGCTTGGGCCAAGAAGTGTTGCCTTGTTGGAGTACGCATGTCACAGTGGGTGTGGCTTTTAATACCCTAGCCCTAGCTGCCTGGAAGGGAGTCTTCTACTAGCAGCCTTGAGATGACTATATTGAATCCTCAGCTCTGCCTGCACCATACCTGCCTGGATGCTGCCATGTTCTTTCCTTGACAGTAATGGACTGAACCTCCGAACCTGTAATCCAGCCCCAATTAAATGTTATCCTATAAGAGTTGCCTTGGTTGTGGTCCATTCATAGCAGTAAAACCCGAAGACAGAGCTAGATATAATTATTCTGAATTAGGTTACCCAGATCCAGAAAAACAAACATTGTATGATTTCCATGATATGTGTATGCTAGCTTTTATGTTTTAGTTCTTTGTGTTTCATTCAAGATACTGAATCACTGAGTCACAAAGTTTAGGTGACATGTTAGGTACCAGAAGGAAGGAGGGGATCTTCCAAGGAGAGGCATATAGAATATAGTATTAGGAGGAGATGGAGAGGAAATCAGAATATGAGAATTAAAGGGCATGGGGGATGGGAGGATAGGTTAGAGGATAGCCTATTGGGATGGACAATGAACACTGATGGTCTCTTAAAAGGCCATATGGAAACCTACTATTATAAAAGCTTTTTAAAATATATACATATATGGAAGGAAGTTAAATGGGGCATACAAGTCTCAGTTAGACATCTTATGCTTGTATGATATTTTACCAAGAAATATGATTTGGCTTTAAGTCACCTGCCTTTGTGTGGTCATGATTTTTTATTTTAAAACCCCAGCCTTACTAATCTTTTTGCAATACTTAGGCCTTCAGTGGGTGGATGTCCACAAAGCTTAACTCCATGTAGCTCTGCCAGCTGTCTCCTCCTGCCCACCACTTCCCTCTTCCTGTCTAGACTATACATCTCTCATGTACAGACAGGGCCTTACTGCACTGGATCAATACGTAGGCGAGGATCACAAAGAACAATTTCTCGTACTTCAGAACCATTTTCTGTATCAAAACCTCAAAATGTTTGGCATTTCAAACTTCAAACCAAATCTCTAAAGCAAAGCACATCTCTGGACATTCCAAATAAGAATAGAAGGCTACAATTTCTCCAGGTTCATTTTCATGCGAACTTGGAAAAATCAAACAAAGAAATAGCAAACAGTAGTGATGCTTGGAAAAATATGTTCAGTGGAGAGACTCCGCTGGGAAATGACTGTCAAAGTAGTTAGAGCATCAACATGTCAGATTCAAAGCATCCAGGAAAACCAGTTAGGGTTTATGCCACCTTTGGAGCAAATTTCTGACCAGATTTCTACAAATGATAGTCACAGGGTAAGTAAGTATTGAGTGGATTAAACTGCTTAGAATATATTTAATGGTGAAGAAAGAGTAGTTAGAAAGAGTCTTTCAAATCAGAAGCAATATGTTTCCAGGAACCCAGTATTATACTTATTGCTGTGTGCTCAGGTGATGACATAAACAGGGTCATAGACAGCATAAAGCCTTTTTATACTGCTCACTCTCCTTCACAGTTCTCTCCTGACTTTGCCGCATTTGCACAGCCTCTATTCCCGGAAAGGCCACCTGCTTTTAAGGACCTCGCAGCAATTTCACTGTAAGATTAAAGACATCATCAGCCTCTTAGGGCTAATAGAAAGTGTCAGCCGCTCTGGTGGGCTTGAGCTTCCAGGGCAGTTGATCCACCCAGGACATTTTCCACTCGACAGATAGGAGATCAAAGAGTGACCTGACTCCAAGATGCCCTCCTCCGAGGCCCTCTCTTGACCTTTCTGCTCCCCTTTGCCAGCTGCTTCCATTCTTGTTTAGTAGTAAGGCAGGTGGCTAAGGAGCACATCAGTCCAGGATGATATCAATGGCCTGGGGTCATCTTCTAAGCGTAATGAAGCAATCAACCTTTAAAAAAAAAAATAGGATGGCCAGGCGGTAGTTGTGCACGCCTTTAATCCCAGCACTTGGAAGGCAAAGGCAGGTGAATAGTCGAGGCCAACATGGTCTGCAGAGCGAGCTTCAGAACAGGTTCACAGAGAAAACAACACACACACACACACACACATGATAGGCTGACAAGAAGAAAGAAGATAAAGTGGTCTTGTTCCTTCAGCTCTTGAGAGCATCAATTGAGCAACAATAACAACAAAACTCCCATGGCAAATGTCTACCCCAAATGAAGCACAACTCAGAGGACAAAGATAAGAAAAATCTATTACTCCATATGAAGGGTCTCCAGAGACCTGTGAGAATTACTTTCTTATGATTTGCTATTGATTGGTGGCTCAGAGAACGGGAACACTTAGGGACAAAGAGATTTGTAATCTTATTTTCTTTTGGGAATAGAAAGTACAGAAGGAGAGGAAGCCACCAGAGTGATGAGAATGGGAAGATTGGATCTAGAAAAACATCATAGTTTGTTCATTAATTTCAGGTTATCTCATGGAAAGGGGTGGTCACATAAAGTCTTCATTGGGAAGACAATGCTAAGGGATGGTTATGAAAAACTTAACTGTCTGCAAGGCACATACACACACACACACACACATATACTTGTACACACACCATTTTAACAGAGGATCAATATCACCTTATAATCACTCTAAGCCAAATGGCAGACAGGATGTAATTCTGTCATGGTCTATGAATATGTAAACTCCTATCAGTTGGCCTTGTACATCATTGACATTGCAAATGTTGAATTTTAATTGCAGATTTAAAGTATTTTACATTATCAGTCAGTATTCAAGTTAAAGCTTATTTATAAGCATAAGTACTGAGCAAAGAGGTAAGTAAATTTGGGGCATTAATTAATCTATGTAAGTATTCGCCATAGAAAAGGTATTCTTTCATTCCTCAGAAAGCAGCAATCAAACGCTTTCTGAGATCCTAAGAAATGAATAGATAAAATTGTGCCTCGTTTAATTACTGAGAGCTATACAAAATAGTTGCTTCTCACACCGTAAGCAATGAAAGTGAAGGCAGGACAAATTATCAAATCCCCAGGAGTGGATTAATGATACTTCCAAACACAGAACACTTGGATTAACTGATGGGGACATTCATTTTCTGCCTTGCAAAACCAATGCAGAGCCAACACCAGCAGCCAGGTCTCGTTCTGTTCTTCTAACTGGTAAATGAATTAATGGGGGCATCACCTGTCCCGAGGCACTTAGATTCACTTAGCAGGGATTTTGCTACATCTTTTCGTCAGACTGGAAAATGGAGGTTTGGCTAATTTAAATCATTTGTCACCCTGGCCACTGGAAGGGAAATCTTAGAGATATCATTTCAAGCTAAGTCAGTCTTCTAGTCAGAACTTACTGTCCTAGCCGTTCTGACAAACTGTGTCCCAAGTACAAAGGAAAAGATTGCCATAATTCTTTAACAGATGAAATGAGATCACAGCACCTCTCTTTCCAGTAGAATTTCTTCTCACTCACAGAAAAAGCTGACATCCTTTTGAAGGCTTCGTAAGAGATGAACGGCCTCACCGGAGCCTTGCTTCTCTCTCCCCCTCCCCTTTGTCCCCTGTGCCCGCTGGCTTTATGTCACCTTGACACAAGCTGGAGTCATTTGAAAGGAAGAAACCTCAACTGAGGACAGGGATAAATTATAGTCTAAAATTTATCTTACCCCTGAGGATTTTTGTACAGACTACATTAAATAATATAAGGCTTCCTAGCTGTGAACTATTTCGTAACGTGTTTTTATCACATCATTTGCAGATGAATAGGAACCATGAAGAACAAGTTGGTTCTCAAACAGGGTTTCCAGCAAAGGGAGCACCAGGGACATGTTTCTTATCATATCTGGAGGTGAGGTGCAGATACCACCAGCATCTATTGGAGAGAAAGCCAGGAATACTTTTAAGCATCTCACAAATGTACAAAGTTGCCCATTATCAGCCCCAGAAGCTAATAAAAACCTGATGCGAACCCTTTCTGTTACAACATACTAAAAATGCCAATAGCCCGGATGTGAAAAACATGTCAACGATCGCCATGACTCCCCTGTAGTTTTGAAACCCAAGCAGAGACAACAAAGTATGTTCATATAACCTTGCGCTCTAGATGATTGGCTCTCAACCTGTGGGTTGTGAACCCTTTGGGGGTTGCATGGCCATTTCACAGGAGCTGCCCAAGACAATCGGAAAACCCAGATATTTACATTACGATTCATCAGAGTAGCAAATTGCAGTTACAAAGTAACACTGAAAATAATTTTATGGTTGGGGGTCACCACAACATGAGGAACTGCATAAAAGGGTCATAGCATTAGGAAGGATGAGAACCACACAACTACAGGCTTGACCTTTAATCTGCCTCCACCATACCCTTTAGGAGTCAAATCAGACACAGATCTCACAATCTAGACCTGTGAGCACACTGGCCTGAAGAATGTCGCTCTGGCCTGTTCAGTTCTGAAACTAGTCCACTAGGGGGCAGAGAAACACTATCAATCATTCAGCATTTGCCTGCTAGTGTTGGAGAATTGAGTAAATCTTAATAAGATGTTAAATTGTTACTGGCCCTTAAAACATTTAAAGCTTCTCTGGACAGTTTTATTAAGAACATATATGTCTTTGCAGTTCAGAAGACAGATTCTGGGATGTACTCGAATTCCCATCATGTCGGAACAGTGAATTATGGCAGTAATTAAGTTCGCCACTGTGTTAAGTGGAGATTTAGTAGCCGTTGATGGCATTGTTACTATTAGGATTATTATTATTTCACTTTAATAACATATTATGACTGTTCTGGTAAAATGATTTTTTTTACAGATTTTATTCTACTGTAGGATAATTTGTAGCAAATATGTTCATGGGATTATATCTACCAGGATATACCTATCAAAAACTGAGTGTGCACAAAAACTTTACAATGAACTCCAAATTGGAAAAAAAAATAGCATAATTTTGATATTGAACCAAGCACAACACAAGTATCAGTTCTCATACTCCTAATCATACGTACTACAGTAGAGTAGACCTAACAAAAATGTTACATTACCAGCCTTTGATAATGTAAGATATATTTAGATATATCTCTATCTCATTCCATAATAAAGGCTCTGAAGAGACACCAAGAGGAAGTTTGGTGAGAAAAGATGAAAGGATGATTAAAGACATGCCCAACGACTTTCTCTTCTGATTTAAATTTAACAATTGTGGAGATGAACACTATATATGTGATCTCTAAGATTGGTCCTGTGACATCCCCCCTTGCCCATGATTATGACTAATGAAAGTGAAAATCTCTGTCCAAAAGCCACTTCAACACTATAGCTTAACCTATATCTACACACACGCATAAAAGTATAAACAAACAAAGAGTTGTGCGAGTGTTTTGACAAGAGTCTGAGCCACACTGACAATGCCAGTAAATAAGAAATCTGTGACTCAGAAAGGTTGAAGCATTGTATCAGAAAATAGACTTTGGGAGACCAGAGAAGGCCAATTATGCAAGTCTGATCACAGGCTTGAAAGTGGTCCCTGCCAGACCATTGTCTTGAAGCTCTGGAAAAATATATTTTATGTTCTGTATCTCAACTAAGGAAGAGTTGTAAACACTGTAGTCTTTATGAGTGGACAGAATAGCAGTTACAGCAGTTCTTGGCATGTATTGGCCTGTTAAACATTACTCATAATTATCATATCTTTTGAAAGGTAAGCCAATCCAAAGATTCTTTTGTTTTATATTAGATACTAGATGCGATTTTTCTTTCTAAAGTATTAAAGCATGGTATTTCTCAAAAAAAAAAAAAAAAAGCAATGGACTGAACACACTGGACTCAATGGGTGTTTAGAGACTGGAGAATTTGGCTCAATTTCAAAGCTGTCCCAAGACAATCATCATAACCGGGCCACCCTCATGTGATGCCTCATTTTGCCTCAGGATATACCCTCTTCCCCCTCCTTTTTATGTAAACAACAGGTGCAAAGATTGGAGGGAGAAGAGAATATCCTTTTTTTCTTTCTTTCTTTCTGTTTAACCACCAACACTAGAGCCAGAGTAAGGAGAATCACAGCAAGCAACAAAGAAAAGACACTTGAAGCCATTGAGACGCTTCCTTTGAGAAGCTCAGGGCTCATTCAACATTTGCCCCCTTTTATCGGATTACAGGATGTTTCACTGGATGCTGAGTAATAACTGATTACTGATAATTTGTGAGAACACTGGAGATCAGAGAAAGTGAAGGACCCAAGGACAGGAGTAACAGAGCAGATAAACCCAGATTGAAAAATCTTGTCTTCGTATAGGCTCTGCAACAAATGGCTAATGCCTTGATGTGTTGCCATGGAAACAAGACCCTTATGTCAGGTTGACATTGATTCTAGCAATAGAGAATGTGTCTTGCATTTCCTTCAACCTTGATTGTATTTCATTCAGAAAAAAAAAATTCATTTTAAGAGGTCAGCCCCATATCCTATGACGACCAAAATATCAATATGGTCAATATGGTAATGTGAAATTCCATTACTGAAAATTTGCAAATTCATTTACATCACATTTATTTAAAGTGACTTAAAAATGAAAAACTAAGCCAGGCATGATGGCACATCCCTTTTAACCCCAGCGCTCAGGAGACAGAAGAAAGTGAATCTTTTGAGATTATAGTAACAAGGGCTGTACAGCAATACCCTGAGTCCAAACAAAGAAAAAAATTAAGAATTAAAGTACATATAACTAAAAGCAGGGACTACAAAGTCCTCACTAATGTTATGCCCTTGGAATTTCCTTCTCTTAAAATACAGTACAGAAGGCATCTCTCTAGTGAAAAAAAATGTATCATTTCCTCATATAACAAAACAGCTATGAAATGATCAGACTACCAAAACAGACTGGGTTTGAATGGTTGCCCTGTATCTTTAATCTATGGCCCTAATTCTGGGGATGGCGTTCTAGTTCAGTGACTCAAAGCATACTTAGTATACACGAGGACCTAGATTCAACCCTTAAGGAAACTGACACCAAATGAATCTATTGTTTCCTATGCCTCCATTTCTCATTGGTAACATAAAGATATTAGAATCTCCTACCTAGTAGGATATTCATGAAGATTAAGTGAGTTAAAACACAGAAATCACTCCAAGTCTTGGACACTCCAAACTTTTAGCTATACAAGTCTTTGTTGTAAGGCCAATTACTTTAGAATAGTTATAATTACTTGAAGACACAAAGCACACCTAATATTGTTTTTAGATGCCCTATAATTTAAGTAGGTTTTTTTTTCTGTTTTCCTTTGGGGTGGGAGAAGGGAGAACCTTAATTATAGTTCTCCAAGCACTAAAGTACACACTTTTATTATTCTCTGGGCAACTGAAAGAACAAGAATGGAGTTAGATTCACTGAGGAGGCTTTCTATTGCCCTTCATTTGGGTTTCGTAGGTTCCATGCAAAGCATTTTGTTGCATCTGATCACAGCTCAGGACCAGCTCAAATGGAAGAACCACTGAGTGATGAACTGGCTGCCAGGCCCTTTCACTTTAATTGTGGAGCTGTACTAGAAATTACCTAGCAACCACTTGAGTAAATGATAGGGAAAACTTGGCAGAGTAGTTTCGCAATCTCGTAATCAAGCAAACATCATTACGGTCTCTCTCCTGGCCGTATTTCCTGAGCCCTGCTCATCTGCAAGTCATCAGAATAAGCAGGTCCGATTAAGAATAACAGTGACACAAACACCTCAGAGAAAAGATGCTGAGAAAATACATGGTCACAGAGCCCTTTTGGAAAAGTAGTCTGCACATTCATTCTCTCCCATGAACACATATACAACATTCCATAGTGGGAAGTTGTGGATGAGAAAATTTTGTCATGACACAGAATCAGTATCTTGGAACTAATCCTCGAGAATGCTACTTGAATATTTCTTCTCTCTGCCACCCAGTGACATGGTTCATGGTTGGTTCTATGTAGCTCATCTAACCCTCTAAGAGCCTGGAGTTGGAAGGTTCTAGGAAACTGAGCTCAGTCACAGACATTTCCGTTATAGGTGTGTACAGACCACAGCATAAACATATGCAGGAGCAAATTCCAGTTGCCAAAAGGTGGTTTATCTGTCCCAAATCAATTCAGTAAGCAACTACTAAGTAATGTACATTGGATTTTGTGCTCAGAGTACAAAATTAAATAAAATTAAGACCTTGCATTCTGTTACTGAAAGAGACAGAGCAAAGGAAACATATAGTAAAGCAATGGGAAGCCTTTGAGTAAGAACAGGGAGCTGTGTGAGTGTACAGTTAACAGTTATAGTACTTAATACTTCTCTTGATATGGCTCTCTCATCGAAATTTCTGCACATATTCACATTTCAAATCTCTTGATAGTTCTAAAAGAAATCCAGGTGCACAGTGCTTAAGTGACTTATGGTCTTTTGCTCTTGCCATCTTAGGACAAACGAGTTACATACTAGGAGAATTAAGATTTTTCTGGAAGGAAACCCAACATGCCATGCTGCTTGAGAAATGAGTTTGACTCCATTAGATATCACGAAGGAAGAGAAACCCGGGAGAAGGAGGAAACGCATACCAATGTCATCACCGTTAGCCTTGACAAGAGTGCCTCAGCTACAGGAATTCTACTTCTGTGTCCTCTTCTACATCTGTGGAAGCCACAGAGCCAAGAGGTCATTCTCCTTCAGACTACCACCCGTCCTACTCCGACTCCACTTTCTAATCCAAGATTCCAGAAGTTCCCACTTCAGTGGCCTGAGACCCCATGATAAGTGTCTTAAGACCTCTATCATATCTAACCTAGGAAGAGTGAAATAGGATGCTATCCCATTCACTAAGGAATGACCTCTACAGGGATGTGATGTGAATGGACCCTGGAGGTGCAGGTTGAATGTCCAGAGACCCGCATGCAAATCCTTTTGAGGGGCTGTACAGAGCTGGGGTAGAAAGCTAAGGCTGGTGAGTATTCATTGTGCTCTCCTAGGCTCTGACACTCTGATGCTAAACTCTAGAGTCTAAGAATCTGGAATCTCAACTTAGCTTTACAAAGCATTTTAAAGATGGCTTGGTTTTTAATCAAAAACGGAGGTTACGTATTTTATTATGAACTCGGGAGTGGAACACACCTCAATCAAAGCCAGCGGTAGCTCTTTTGCGTTCATCTGCCTTAGTCCTGTCACCACTTAACTTCTCTGACCCACCCCCTTCCCTGTCCCTTCTATGTTAGCCTCATGGATACGCTTTAAGAATTTAGAAATATGAGATGTGGCCTGTATTTATTCCCAAGCTCTGGGCTTTGCAAATGTTTAGGACTAGATAGAAGAGGATTAAGTACTGTTTGATAGGGAGAGTAAAACTAAACGAATAGAGCTGTAAGCTAGAATTTGATGCAGAGAGAAAGAACACAACATTCAGAAGAGGGCAGGTACACCTATGTGAACGGCTTCGCTGGAAGTTTGAGTTTGATGGTCAAAGTGATGGAGACCGGGAAGGAGTTCCAGCTTAGGAGTAGATGCTGGGGTTCGAGAACCAATCTGCTCTGCTTGCCAAAGAAATACAACACGCACACTTATTTTTTTTTCTCTCATTCCCTTTGCCTCTATCTAGAATTGGTGGGGGAGAAAGACAGACAGACAGACAGACAGACACACACACACACACACACACACACTCACACACACACTCACACACACACACACAGAGAGAGAGAGAGAGAGAGAGAGAGAGAGAGAGAGAGAGAATGAAAATGTTATAATAATAGAGCCAAAGAGTCCAAGGAGAAAGGCATGTTGCAGATAGAAGAGCCAACATTTAAGGGGAAACCAGCAATTCTGTCACTCTTAACTAGCTATTCTATTGGGGGAAAAAATGAAATCACAGCTGAGCCAAAGCACAGAAGCCTAGGGACATCAGTATCAGAACAAGGGAGCAAGTAATAGAGGCCCTATCAAAACAGGTTACCAGAAAGCTAAGGTAGGTCCTTGCACAAGACATCCAGCATGCTTGGAATGAGGCTTGCTTTCCCTCCGAGTCTTATAACTCACTGGGACTCAGCAGAATACTCCCAGATGTTAGCTGGCCACTAAGAGGAAGGCTGGTGGCCAGATGTACAGATATGGATGGTGGGCTCTGTTTATAGACCTTGCAAGGCTGTATCTACTTATAATTGATGGGCATTGGACAATCAGAATTCCACTTCTGTAATGTTGAAACATAGCATACAGCTATATGGTAGCTGTTGATCACATTTTCTTACTAATAGCAATATAATTACTTCATGGGAAATTATATTATTACTATGTTGTATAGTTTGTTGTGGAGGAGTGGGGGCAAGGGGGAGGGGGAAACAGTAGCCAAAACTTCAACTGTACCTCCTATAAACGATACCTCCCATAAACAATAGGTCTTTTCCCATCCTACAGTAGCGTCATGTCATATGGATTGTAATCTATCAGACTCCCACAGTAAGACTTGAAACTATGAGCTGGTGAAGCACAATGATGAGATCAGCTGAGATGTAGAACATTACAGCGACAGCCTGTGAGATGTCCAGCGGCATAGCAGAGACAGTAGCCACAATTCTGGGGCAGACTCTTAGCCGGACTGCCCCCAGGAGACTGATCTTGGAGGTGGAAGATGCAGCCCACTCTTTTCCCAAGCCTCCCCAACCCCGAGCTTTCCATATCCACTTAAGTAAACCCCCACGTTCTTCCCTGTGAAATAAGCCAGTCAACCAGCTTCCCTTCCAGTGTCCTGAGTAGTTCATGCCTCCAAGAAGTGATTGCCAGCCAAGTTTAAAACCCTGAACTGATGCTAGCCATTATCTGTAAGAGCAAGTTTACGGTGGGAAAGCAGTGGCATCCCCATTTTTAGCTAAGGACATTTAACACAATGCCACCTTTCATCACTGTGCCTTCTTGTCAAATCTCCCCAGCGTGCTAACTGTTACAAAGCCACTTGGCTATCAGTTTACTACAGAATGGGGCCTTCAAAGAAAAGAGTACTTTTTTTTCTTTTTTAGTCTCTTAAGTCTGGTGATTCCTGATATGACTGTGAAAGGCAAGGGAGCTAGTGAGAGTGAGGATGCTAATTTGATGAGGTAGGGGGAGCCTGCATTGCTGATGGAGGAGGGATACTAAAGAGCTTAAGTAGTGAGCACACACAAGACTGAGAAGTCAACTCCTTGCATGCCCCTCCCCCCCCCAACCTCCAGGGTCCTTGCACACCCCTCCCCCCCACTCCCAGGCCCCCCCCATCCTGGTTGCTGATCCCACTTAAGTAGAAAGATTCTCCTTTAAAATGTCATTTTGAAAACTAGAAAACCAAACACACATATGCAGCTAAGCAGATGTTCCTAGGCCGCCTCCTCCTTCTCCTCCTTCTCCTCCTCCTCCTCCTCCTCCTCCTCCTCCCCCTTCTCCAGGCTCACAGGAAACACATGTCTGTGTTGTCCTGAGTCCAGTTACTAATTAGCATGTTTCAGTAGCACATTTTAGAGAGGATGGAGAGGACTTTAAAGGGATTCCTTCCTTTCAAATGGAGACAGCTGGTCTTAATTACCAAGCAGGAAGAGAATGTGCCAATAGATCCTTGAAAAGCCTGAGTGGAGTCTTCGGTGCCTGCGGGAAGGGCTCCTGGATAGAGGTAGGAAGGAGCTGTGTTCTATCTACAACTTCACCTTCTCCCAGCAAGCAGCTGTCTAGATTCATCACCCTGCAAGGAGGTGGGAAACTCTGCCCAAGAGCTCAATAAACTCAAAGGTCGTTTCACATCCAGGCGTGCAAATTTCATAGACATGAGGTCAGAGCTGGGAAGTAAAATACGTCACCCTCCCTCAAAGATTCGCAGCTAGATAGAAGCTAGGACCTTTTCCTTTGAAAACCAACACCAAGGACAAAGGAACCAAAGTTCATCTTTATAATTAATGGAAGGATGGTTGGTCCACAGATCCTAAATAATTCCTGGAGAAGAAAAATATCTTAGGACTAGCAAGTGGCTCAGTGGGAAAAAAAAAAAAACAAAAACCAAAAAACAAAAAGCAAACAAACAAACAAACAAAAATCCCCAACACTTTGTTGGTCAAGCTCGGTGACCTAAATTCTAGCCTAAAAAGAAGAGAAATGAGTGTTGGGGTCTGTTCTCTGACTTTCACAGGGGGCACTGTGACCTGGCCCACCCCTAAACAATCTTTCAAGAAACCTTTTTTTAAAAAGAAATGAAGGTGTTTATCTTAAATTATTTTTACGATAGCTACTATTAGCAAGCATGCGCACAGGGCCCGTGTTGTGTAGCTTTTATGCACATTTATTTGTTTGACACATAACAGAGTGGATCTGTTCCTTACCACAACATCAATGGATGTCATCGCTCCAGGGAATGAGGCTGGCGAAGTTAAGATGGCTGAAGTGCTTGCTAGAAGGGGGCTTTATAGAGCTGGTTTTGAATATGAGAATGTGCCCACTAGCTGAGCTGAATGCCCCCACCAATGCATCGTGAGAACAAATACATTCAGTTATGTTTGTATTATAAAATAATCATATCCTGATTTACTGAAAGCATGATTTGTTCTTTTGGTTTTTTTTTTTTCCTCCTTCGGTATTTCTATTTTCAGGAAGACAAAAACATTTTGAAAAGCAAAGGAAGTGTTCCCCTATTCCAAACATTCAACTTTAAAAGACAAAAATAATAACTCATAATAATGGCATGATAAATTTAATGACTCAGATACCATTGAAAACCCACTTAACACCTACATTCACTGTCTGGAAAGTTCCAAACTTCATTTTTTAACAAAGCCTAAAAAACTCACTTGACATTTCTTGATGTTAAAGGAAAAAAAGTAATTCCTCAATGTTTTTTGGTTGGTTGGTTGTTTTTGTTTTTGTTTTCTTAATGAAATGCCTAATTTTTGGCAATAGACTAAACCCAGACCTCTTCATCATGGGTACAATAAAGACATAATGATTGACTGCATGAGCACAGAGAGACCGTGTCTGGTCCATAGTAGATGGTTTCTTCATGAATGGGACATATAACAATGTTTTGTTTTGTTTTTTTAATGTGGAATCTCTTTGAGCCTGGGAAACTCTTTAGTGCTTGGGATGACGGTAGAGAGTAAACATTTGCCAATTATATGTGACCAAGGAAGGAAGCAGCCTCATGTTTATGTCATGGAGAAGCCTGAAGAGTGACACAGGATGACCAGCATCAGGTTAGATCATCTCAACAATGCCAGGAGTTACTTCAAGGGCACAACGCTGACCCCTCTGAGATCACCGCAGCTCGCTTCAAACCTGACTGTTCCCTCTTCCCATTGCTGGCTCTGTGACAGATGCTGGTTCTTGACATGTCTTCCTTGGTAGCTCAGTAGCTCCATTTTGGATCTGAACTCCTGCTTATGCTGTTTCCTCTCCACCTTTTCTTCCATCTAAGAAGTTTCAGGCCGCGCTGGAGAGATGGCTCAGCCAGTAAGGGCACCGACTGCTCTTCCAGAGGTCCTGAGTTCAATTCCCAGCAACCACATGGTGGCTCACAACCATCCATAATGAGATCTGACGCCCTCTTCTGGTGTGTCTGGAGAGAGCAATGGTAGTGTGTTCGTATGTATTAAATAAATAAATAAATCTTAAAAAAAAAAAAGAAAAAGAAGTTTCAGGCCATTATTCAAGTCATGCACCAATACTTCCATATAGATTTATTGCCTCCATATATTTGAACCAGCATTATTAAAAGTAAGACAGCACCATTCACTTCTCTACTCGGGGAACTGGTTGATAACAGTGTCTACAACTCCCAAATCTTCTCTTCCTTGTCTCCTCCCTCCAATCTTCATCATATTATCACACCATATTATCCCCCTGCCTCAGCTTCATGAGTGCTGGTACTGCAGGTGTGTCCTGACATTACCTGGCACGCATATCTTTTCTACTTCCCAGTAGGTGGGGTTTTGTGCAAACTATCACATTTGATAGCGTCTCCAGTTTGGGGCATTAGCTATCCCGAGTCCCATTGTCTTCAGTTTGTCTGCAATATCGAAATGACTGAAAAAAGTCAGGTTTGGCTAATGCTTCGAGAAGTTTCAGGGTGACCAGTATTGACAGCCAAAAACCCAGGATAACATCTGCTTAACTTCTACAGGTAGATGGAGAGCTGTGTTAATGCAGTTCATGTAGAGGGATGTGAATATGCTATGGAGAGGCCAATCTCTCATCCTCTACCATTTTACAAATAGAGAGTTATTAAACTCTTTAACTTCACTTCCCTCTTTAAAAGATGAAGACAGGAATTGGATCAATCTCACAGAGATTTGTTTGCCAAGGTAACACAAGGATACAAAGCAACTGAGACAGAGAAACACACCAAAAAACACATGAGATTTATGCCATCACTAAATACTTAACCAAGAGCTCAAATACATATTTAGACGCTGCGGTGGACTGTATCAATGATACATGGGGTATCCAGCAAAAACTAGTTTGTTCAACTCAGCTTTCAGAAACACATAGTCACTTAAATTACTTAAGATTAGACTAGATACTTACATGTGATTGAAATTTGACCCTTATCTTCCACTCTATAAAATAATGGCAATAAAATAAGAGAAAATAAAAGCTTGAAAAGGTCAAAACAAACAAATGAACATGGGGAAAAGAACCCAGAGAAAGGGCATGAAATGCCCAGGCAAAACATTATGGGAAAACAAACAAACAAAAACAATAACTCTAAAACAACATTGAGTTCATCTTGTGTTGGCCATATATTGCTGGACATGGAGCCTCCTCTTGTGTGGCTTGTGTCGAAGAAAACTAATTTTCTTTTTGTGCCTGGTTATCAATTGAAAATGGTTTCTGTATGAGGACATGTGGCTCCTCCTCTCAGCACTGGACTCCATCTGACTTAGACCTGGGCAACCCCTGTGCATGATGCAACCGTCAATGTGAGCTCATGTGAGTGCCTAGAAGGCTGGGTTTCCTTGGTGTTTTCCATTCCCATTGGCTTTTATTATCTCTCTGCATCTTCTTCTACAGGGTTCCCTGAGCTCTCAGGAGAGCAATTGGATGGAGTTATCCCATTTAAGACAGTATTCCAAGGTTTCCCAGTTAAAAGACTTAAATATTAAGTCATAGAACTACTACAAGAATATAGGAAGAAGGTCATATCTTCATAAGCAGCCACTCTTTCAGAGAACAGACACCCACCATGCAGGACGTTGACACAAAAACAGACATAGAATATGGTACCAAAGTAGGAAGCTTTTTCCAGCAAAGGAAACAGCCAGCAGAATGTAGAGGCAATAGAAAAATAGGTAAAAATACAAACTATGCATCTAATACATATCTTAGCATCATATTCACTGTCCAAACATCCAGAATATATAAAGAATTTTAAATTCAACAAATCACAAATAATCAAACCTTAAAATAGGCTAATGTTGTAGACAAACACACTTCAAAAGAGTAAATTCAAGTGAATAACAGATTTGGAAGAAAATGTTCAGCTAAGCTGTGGGGAAGATGTAGGTCAAAACCACAGTAAGACATTCTGCTCGTTGTGATGGCTATCATCAGAGAGTCAGAGGAGAAGTGCAGGAAACGAGATCTCTTACACACATTGGAAGGAATATAAATCCTCATAGAGAAGATAGAGAGCAGTGTGGAGGTTCCTTAAAAGAAGGAAATTAGAACTACCATGCAATCCAACCATCCCTTTTCTAGGCATACATCCAAAGAAGTATCAGCAAGTGAAAAACACACTAACATGTCTATAGTCACTGTTCATAGCTGCTAAGAAACAGAGGCAACCTACTCACTTGTGGGTAGATGAGCAATTTTTTAAAATGTAATAGATATGTTATAGATGATAGATAACAAATTGGATAAGTAGATAGATAGATAGATAGATAGATAGATAGATAGATAGATAGATAGATAGACGGATGGACGGACAGATGATAGATATGTGATTCATGGATATGTGATAGCTAAATAGATAAATACATAGAGATAGATGATAGGTTGATAGACGACAGATAGATGATAGACTAATTGATCAATAGATAGATAATACAATATCATTTATAAAAAGAATGATAACCTGTCATTCACAACAAAATAGATGAAATTTTGCTAAATTGTTTTAGTATTGTGATTAAATCAATCAAATAGAAAACAACAAATATTGCCCAATGTCTCTCACATATACATGCCCAGAAAAGTGAGTTGGAGTATATACTAGAAATTAGTAGTGGCTGAAATGGAGGAAGGCAACAGAGAGAGGCTGGATGATGAGTAATGAAACACCGTTAGTAACAATAATACATTCTGATGTTCTATTGGATAAAGGAACTCAAAGGCTGCAATGCAGTGTGCTGATGGGGTAGAGCAACTCTTACCCTGCTATGAGAGGGATATGAGTTGAATATCATGTTAACCTACCTACAGAAGTACAATTAGTTGTCAATCAAAAATTCATAACATTTGAGAGAAAAACTGTTAACTACCTTGACTTGATCATTATATGCTATACATGTAAATTATGAGACCATATCTGTAAATTTGTGTAAGTAAAGAACAAATTTTAAAGACCCCTTGTCTTGAAAACCAGCTGTCATGAAGGAACTCCAGTGGCTTTATAGTCATTCACACATGATTAAAACCAGAATGTTAGCTAATGCCAGTGTACAAGTCGACTGATTTCCCAAAGTCTCTGAAATCTAAATTGTTTAAAAACCTTTATAATCACATGTACAGTTCCTGGCCATCAAAGAAGGGGAGCTCTCAAGGTTCTGGAGTCTTTAATCTTCAGATTATCCTAAAGAACAACCACTGTGAACTTTAGCGTAGGTCTGTGACCAAAACCTAGACAACAGGCCACCCTGTAACCATAGCCTCTTCCTTTGCCCAGGCATAGGCTTTCAGAATTAAGGCACAACGGTATCTTTAGGAACAGACTCGTGGGAGAAGCTGGAGTAGGCAATTTGCGGACTCATTTTCTGTGGTGTTGGCAGAATGTGGGTTGTCATCACAGGACTGGTATTGTATTGCTTCCTCCAATCTCGCAGTTGCCACAGTGTAGCACACTGTTATTTTTGTCTCCATGATGGGCTGATTATAAGGTGAAGCATCCCTGCCTGGCCAGTGTGCCAGGTGCCGGCTTGAACAACTCCAAGTGTTATTGCTTCTCCAAAAAAGCAAATACGGATGTGGAGGGGGGAAATCAGGGAGCCACCAGCCAGTAAACACTTCAAACCATACCACAAAGACACCAGACACCTGCAAGAATGCATTGTGTTTGAACAAGTTCTGTTTAATCTTCTCTAAGATCAAGGGAGAAATTCAACCAATGCATGCCGAATGCAGGGAAGGTGACAGTTATTGTCAACATCTGGAACTGAGAGCAGTATTTTTTTTTCTTTTCCCCATTGAGTGGGCAGGAAGAAGATAGGGGGTGATAGTAGAGCTGCTATAAGAAGGAAACATCTAAGTAGTTTGTTTCATTTCTCCCCACATATAAATTAGAACTTGAGCCAGTCATTGATCCAACCCATGCCAAGAACTATGAGAAATTTAGGAGACAGGATTATGGCCAGAATAAACATAGCCCTTGCTCTCAAGAGACTAGTAATGTACAGGTTTGAGAAGCCACAATAATAATAATAACAATAATAATAATAATAATAATAATAATAATAATAATAATAATAATAAACAAATTAAAGTGATCATGGTTTGGAGGAGAACAGGTCATTGTCGTTGAGATAGGAAGGATAGACGGTTCAGGATAAGGAAGTAAATATAGTGCTGAAGACAGAAGGAGACTGATACAATAAAGGCCTGAAGGAAGTCACTGAGGCAGAGGAAGTAACAGGAAGTGTGCATGGTATCAATGTACAAGGTGAAAGGCCAGCTAAAGCAGGATCTCTACATTGGGACTTACAATGTGACCGGAGTAGGAACTTACTAGACAACAGCATGTAGAAACAGAAAGACGTGATGTGATTTAAGCAAACTAGCACAGGAACCAGCAGACAGTTTCTTAAAGCTGATTACTGAGGCTCAGTCCTTGGTTCAGCCAAGTATTAGGTGGGTACACTTACTGGTTCACATCCACAGAAAACAATAATAATAATACCTGTTCCATCATTACAGTATTTAAATGAATTACTTCCTGAAAACCTATAGAACAGTGTCTGAGTCATAGTAAAAACTCAATATATATGCTTAATATATTTTTTCCACGTAAAATATATTGATATACATGTTATAACATGAAGAAACTTTACATATGTACTAACAAAGTTCATCATCATAAGTTAATTGCTCTTGGTGTTGAGCCAATAAACAACAGGAACCTAAGAAAAAAAGTGTAATAAAAAAAGATACAGAGGGAACACACTTAATAAGATTAAACAGAAATCCTGAAGGTCTGACCTAGGAGGGCAGTGCATTGCTGGAAAGAAAGAAATGGAACAATGTGTACTCCAGGCATGAACTAACGAGAATTCCTGATGGATTGTATATGAAAGTAAAAAGAAGGGATATTAAGAATGGATCTTAGACAATTTGAATATTCAGATGATTTAATCAATCCAAGTCCCCATCTTTATACGAATGAACAAACAAATAATGACATATATCCATGAATTCTGTTTCTTCTAGGTGGATCAATAATGAATCGAATGGAGAATAGTCAGGAAAACATTACATCTATACTGAGCATGCACAAGTGATTTTTTTTCTTGTTATTATTCCAGAACAAATGCAGTATGATAATGATTTACAAGCTCTACATTACAGTAAGTATTATAAATAATCTGCGGTGATTTAAAGCATGCAGGAGTGTATGCCTGGGATGTATGCAAATGTTGTGTCACTTTATACAAGGAATTTTAGTATTATAGACTTCAAATCCTCAAAGACAGCCTGGAACACTTTCTCTACAGTTACCAAGGAATGATTGTTCATACTATGGACTACTAGTCATCTACCAAAAGGAATGAAATTCTACCATGTGGAAAAAGGTTGAACAGTAAAAGGCATTGACACCATACACCACATATTGTATGATTCTTCTTATGTGAAACATTCACAAAATAAGCAAATTCCTAGAGACAGAGAATATACTGGTAGTTATTAGGGTCTCATTAGAGTCATGTAAATTGAGTCTTGAGTTTTGTCTGAATCGACTGAGTAAAGAATCTCTCTAGTCAGTGAGGAAAAAGTTGCTCAGTGATCTGTGTTGGACATCAAGTACTTGATACTTATAATTTATACGAGTGAATATTCTAAAAATAAGACGCGAGTGTGATGCTCACTCGAGATATTGGAACTTTAAGAAGAGACTGTTAAATATTAGAAACAGATTGAAAATAGATTAAGGATAGGGAAAGGGCCAAGCTCTGAGAAATGTTAACGATAAGAGGATAACTGAAGAAAGATGCTTCAGAGTAGGAGACCATGAAGGTAGAAGACAAAAGAAGAGCATGCTTCAAGCAGGCAGAGTGTCCACAAGGCAGGAAGTGCTGAGGAGTCTAGAGATTGTAGCAGGGAAGGAGTCTGTAGCATGTGCTGACCAAAGGGCTGTTCTTGACATCCCTAAAGACAGTTCTAGGAACCAGACACAGAGAGATGCATTGAACTGGGCTGAACAGTATAGGAAGATGATGAAGTAAACATCATATTTGAATAATCATAAATTGAGCTATAAAAGAAAAGTGGACAAAGACTTAAATGGTACTCATAGTTGTATGAAATTCTTAAAAGGAATGAGTGGGGTAACAGTAAGATGTTGCATTAAGAAAAAAGCAGGAACAAGTTATAGACGGTTTGATGGGCTGAGAAGCCATGAGACCCAGAGGCCAAGAAGAGAAAGGTTCCTGGTGGGAAGAGGAGGACCATTTCCTTCACAGACCACTTTTCTGCAGAAGCATTGAGTTGGCAGGCTTTGTGGTGGGAAGATGGGTGAGTTCATTTCTAGCTACTTCTATTTTCTCAATGAAGTATGAGTCTAGGTGGTTGGTGGGAGGAGGATGTGTGGGAGGTTTGGGGAAAAGGAGATGATATGGTACAGTCATCTCACAGAGACGGAGAAAATAGGATCCCTGAGCAGTGTTGAATGCCAGTCCAGGGTTTCTGAGTTCTGAATCAGTCATCTTGGCTTTGTGGTGTTCTCCAGTTAAGTGCTGCTTGGTTTGGAGCAAAAGACAAAAATAAGAAAGAGTCCCGAAGTCTTAGAACATGACTCACCCTAGTCCTTCCACATCCCCCTTTCTGCTCACTAGCTGCTAGGCTCTGAACCCTGTGTAACAAGCCTATCTGTTAAACATAGGAGAGGAGAAACAGCCTCAGGATAGTTGGTACCTG
This sequence comes from Tokudaia tokunoshimensis, assembly GCA_036184795.1. NCBI lineage: Eukaryota > Metazoa > Chordata > Mammalia > Rodentia > Muridae > Tokudaia > Tokudaia tokunoshimensis. The sequence goes on along the minus strand of BTHU01000007.1, from coordinate 22,258,647 downwards.
GACAGCCGCCAGGGGCAACAAGTTTATCTTCAAATTCTTGGGGCCCAGCTTGCAGAGTGTGTCTAATAAGAAGCAGTACCCCAACACCATTCAGCACCGCTGGTGAGTGGCTGTGGAAAATACCCAACAGAAATGATGAAACACAGCCTCAGTAGATCAGTGTTAGGTGTATTGGAATTCAGAGATGTGTAATATATTCGATACGGAGAAATGAATGTGTATTTCTTCCTAGTCTCTCCATTTGGGTTGATTTGCACCAAAATAAGTTCTAAGTAAGGGGAGTCAGTTAACTATCTGACTAAAGAATTGAGAAGAATAAAATGCCCAGTAGTTCCCACTGAATGTATGAAAATAAAAGTAGGGTAAGAAGAGAGGGTGGATTTCCACAGTATCTGAAAAGACCCATGGAGAAATTAAAATGCTGTGATGGCATTGGTCCCTGGTTCTGGGAACTGGGGATATTCCATGCTGTCCTTTGTCTTCTGTCTTTCTGTCCTCACATCCTTTAGAAGGCCCACTGTTCTCCAGCGCCTTATCAGAGTCAATGTCTACCTCACCTCCCATAATTCACTCAGTCTTTTTATCATGCATTAACTTCCTTGATTCCAGTCAGCCATGTGAATGCCCTGTCACAGGGAAGCTTATAATTGTTTTAGGGGGTAGTTATTTAATTCCACAATTAATTATTTAATTGAAATCCATTAGATTATTATTTAACATCTATCTACTTCTCTTTACAATTCCATGTTAGCTCTTGGTATGTATCCTAACCACATAATCCTGGGAGAGAAGGGAATAAGGGAGAAGGAATATAAAGATGCACAAAGAGAGGACATGTCTCACCTGCAAAGGTTTGGTCCTTCCTTTGAATATGTGTGATGTTTCCATGCCTTACATTTAAGTATATTTTTCTCTGATGCTGGAATTCTTACAATGTGCAATTACTGCACACACAGTGGCCAATGAGTTATTGTACAAATGAATAAGACATGTACATTTGCCTATAAGAACATAAGAAATGCCTCCTCCTGGCAGTGACATCAGACATGCCTCAGACTTTGGGTCTTTGCCAAAGTATTACTGACTGTGTACCTTACTGTAAAATAACATAATCCTTAAATGTCCTGCCACATAAAGTCAGGAATCTTCTGTTGATCTCTCTCCTCTCCTGCCCTACTGCTTGTGGCTTCCTACGCTTGACATGCACATCCTCAATTCTTCAGAAACCTTTCCTTTCTTGGGATAAAATGCCCCTCATTTCTAATTTGTCATATCCTTGTGTCATCCAGGAAGTCTTCAAGCATTCCTACCATCAACCCTGCTCTTCCTAATCTACCAGATGATTCCACAGCTCATGAAGGGCTGATTCTCTTTCATCGTTCTCTATGCTTCAGCTAAAGTGCAAGGACTAAAATCCAGCAGCTATTAAATAAACATCTACAAGAGTGAGCCATTGCATTTCGAAACTATAGCCACCATGATCTCATAGACCACACTGACTCTTCCTGAATGTTCTATCATCATTTATAATAGGATTCATTATTGTGAAGGGCATCTTGCCTACAAGAAACAGTTTCTTAAAATTTGACTATCCCTTTTACAATTTAGCTGAGTTCGACAAGTCCATATTTGGTATTTTATAAAATTCCCATAAGAATTACACCCATGCCTATCATACCAATTTTACGCACAGGTGTCATCAAATCATTTTTAGTGGTCTAACTAGACACCTTGAAGATGGTGTGCTTTTAATACAAGATGGGTTGGTGTGTTTAATTTCCCATGAATCTTTTTTCTTCCTCATGGATTCCTGGTAGCCTATAATCTCTCTTTCCATTATTCTTTCTCCATTCCTTGTATTTTTGCTAAGCACTGATAATATTATAGGCTCATTTAGACATACTTGAAGCAATTATGGGTCTTAGTTTCACTAACTCTTTCTAGCATGAGGATTTAGGCATCAGAGAGTAGAGATTTGAAATATTCACTTGTGCTCCCAAAGTTCAGGGGACACTACATTAGGAAAGAATTATACTGGTAAAACTAAAGATCTTCTTCCCTCCCTCCTTCCCTGCCCCCTCTCTCCTTCTGTCGCCCCTTCCCTCCCTCCCTCCCTCCCTCCCTTCCTTCTTCTTTCCCATCCCCATAAATAACAAGACATGAGAGTTTATATGTTCTAGTGTTTCATATGGAGTTGTAGCACGTGTTTTCTGCTATAGAGCAGCTAAATCAACCTGATTTTCTCTATCTTTGAATGACTCCTCATGCCATCCCCTTTGTCAAGTACTGAGTGATTAAGAACACAGGCAAGGAAAAGGCAGTACCATGATTTTCTATAGCACATTATAAGCATGGAGGAAGAATGGATTCCATTTCATCTGACAGGGACATACCTATAAAGGAAAGCACCATGACAGTGCTGACTGGGACCTATTGACAGAGCGTTGGGTAGAATGAACTGAGGCAGTTCCTGTCAGGGTGCCATCCTCGGGAAATCTATGACTCAGGGTCCTTGCCAGCAACCATCTGTGAACAAAGCAAAGAATTACAGTAAAGACAATGACTGCCCTGAATGTGGTGTGGACAGAAGCACTTACTGGCACCTGGGTCAGGAAAGCTGATCCCGTCACCTTTCACATGTTATGTAGGAGGCACCAACTCAACACAAATCATGGTCCCTAAATAAGCATCGGCTTCCAAATTCTTATAACCTCTCATTGAGGTTGTCTCTAAATGTTCTTTTTGTTTCTAATTGCTCCCTGTGCCAGTCTATCCTACACACAAAGGCCAGGAAATCCCTCCTCCTACACAAGACAGGTAGTAAGTACTAGCTCTGGAACCAGACTTCCTGGATTCAAATTCCAACTCTCTAACCTCCTCTCTCTCTCTCTCTCTCTCTCTCTCTCTCTCTCTCTCTCTCTCTCTCTCTCTCTCTCTCTCTCTTTCTCTCCCCCACCCCCAGCATATTTGTCAACTTGGCTCTACAGGGCCAGAACAAAGGTCACCAAGTTCTTAGTAGTTTTCCCAATCAAAATGTATACTTTGCTCAAACAGAAGCCTCACAGAGTCTGAAGCTATGCTCTGCAACTCCCTCATTTTGTGAGGCATCCCTCTGGAGGCATACCTGTGGCCGAGGAAGCCATGATGGACTGGTAAAGTATCTTGGAAATGCCATCGTTTGCTCGAATTTCACGTGTGAAAGCAAGGAAGTGGGACCTGGGGGAAGGGAGGAAGAGCGTATGTTGACAATATGATCAACTGAACCTGGGTTTCTAATCGACAAAACATGATTACCTAATTGCTTCTATATTAATGCTATCTTCTACCACAGTCAAATACAAATACCTGGCCCAACAAAACCAAAGCATAGTTTTTCATCTTCTATCCAACAGCTAAGTTTAGCATATCATATACAAATAGCATCAAGAAATAGACAGCAATGTATCTACCTGGGCAAGATAGGGCTTTCATTAAAAAACAAAGTGAACTGCTGATAAACGAAATTGGGACATCAGGCTTAGACTATTTTTAGCCTAATAATAGGTAACACGAGTGAAAACTCCCTAAGAATTGTCATGGGTATGGCCACACCTCTTCACAACCCCCAGTACCTATGTAGCTTAACATCTAATTGATACCATACAGAAAAAGCACAGCATCATCAAAATTATTGCATTAGGGTGACAGTGAATTAAAAACTACCGATGAAGAGATGGGCCAGCAGTCAAGAGTGTAGATTCTTCTTTCAGAAGACCCAGTTTTGGTCCTTAACACCTTTATTAAGCAGCTCATAGCTACCTATAACTAAAGCTTTAAGGGATTTGGTGCCTTCTTCTGACCTCAGTGGTTGCCTATTCCTCATATATGACACATAAACTCATGCGGGCACATACATACATACACATAAGAAAAAAAGAAAGAAAGGAGGGAGGGAGAGAGGGAGGAAGGAAGAACTCCTTTAAAAGAACTACCACTGACACACAAAACAATGGAACTTAACATATGAGTTGAATTCACTGTAACACAAATATCCCATAAGCCCCATGTTTAAGGGCTAAGGCTGTGATATGACTAGGTGGGAGAGAACTTACCCTGCTTTGCCTTGCATACACAAGACCCTAGGTTTGATCTTCGAAAAGTCTTAGTGACTTAATATAATAAAGTTCTATTTCTCGTCATCCCTCTTCTGTGTCTGTGTCTTTGGAGTCCTGACCATACATCATACAGCTATAATACAGAGAAGGGAACACCTGAGAAAGCTTCGTAAACAGAATTGTGTATCACTCCCCTCTCGCACTCAATCACACACACACACACACACACACACACACACACAAGACACAAGGCTACATCCAACTTCAAAGAAGGCTTCAAAGAAGAAAATATAGACTGTTCATGTGTCTCCATGTGTGTGGAGAACAGAGAAACACCAAGCCAGTCAGGAAAGCCGTAGCCTGGGCTCACTTCCGACCGAGATGATTTAATTTAGTACACAAGCCCTAAGGTCAAAAGCTCACATCTGTGCTGCTGAATTCGAATATATTCTACATATGTAGCCTCTTGAGCTGCATACCTTTGGGAACAATGACAAATGTCAGCTTTGAGAGTAAAAGCAACAGTTCTGATACAAAATGCAGAATCCTCCTTTAAAAACTGAGCCATTTGATCACTGGATCGGACTAATAAGTAAAACAGAATAGGCATTAAAATGCTAAACACATCTGTAATAGCACTCAGCACCAGGGCAACATCATCCAGTGCTTTGGGCAAACACAGAAATCCACCCCCCACCCCACCCCCACCCCCACACACACAGAGGTTCACATAATGGAGAATAAAAGAAGAAATACAAAGAACACAAGGAATGAAACAAGAGTGTTGGGATATGCTTGACTACCTGCCTTGAGAAGGAATAAGATGAATTCATAAGATTTGCCTGCCCTCAGTCAATAATTGTTAGAAAACTGTCAGCCCCAAGATGGATGACATCATGCAGGGCAAACAAAGATCATTTCCTTCTCCATTGATCGGCACTAGGGATTTGTTTATACCCTAGCTGCCTGGACCTTGTTCCAAGTAACCAGATACTGCAGGTTGGAGAGTGGCTTTCCATTTGCATCACTGGATACAGAGTGAAGCCAACAGGAAGCACTGTGATTCAGATAACACGTTTTAATTGAAATCAATACCAGTGCAAGCAAAGCTGCTTGGTACGGCAGTGCTATGCACCGATGGAATATTTTCACGGTCTCTGCCAGTGACAACTGTTATCAAGAATGAACTAATAACTTCAACCATGACTCACCATGCTTTCTAGGAGGAAGGGAAAAACTCATTGAACCGGTGAAAGTTTTCAATTAGGAAAAACAAATTTACTCTTTGAGGTTTCTATTACACTTTGGTCTTTGACTCAAGTTCAGTTTCAATTTGAGGTTCCATTAGCTGGAACACGGTGCTCTTCTGATAACCTTCTAGACCCTTTCTGTTTCACTCACATTCCAGATTATATCTGGGTTAAAAAAAAAAGAAGAGGATAATTTTGATAATTAGTAACTATTGAGCATCTTGTAGTCACTGAAGCACATTCTAAACAAGGACGAGCAAAACCAGCAAAGCTTATTTATCAAGCACCAAATTGGAAAATCATTTCGGCTTTGTGCGTCAACCCATGTTGTTATCCCTTCTGTCTTAGTCAGGGTTTCTATTCCTGTACAAACATCATGACCAAGAAGCAAGTTGGGGAGGAAAGGGTTTATTGAGCTTACACTTCCACACTGCTGTTCATCACCAAAGGAAGTCAGGACTGGAACTCAAGCAGGTGAGGAAGCAGAAGCTGATGCAGAAGCCATGGAGGGATGTTCCTTACTGACTTGCTGAGCTTGCTTTCTTATAGAACCCAAGACTATCAGTCCAAGGATGGCACCACCCACAAGGGGCCCTCCCTGATTGATCTCTAATTGAGAAAATGCCTTACAGCTGGATCTCATGGAGGCCTTTCCTCAAGGGAAGCTCCTTTCTCTGTGATAACTCCAGCTTGTGTCAAGTGGACACAAAACCAGCTAGTGCACCTTTGTTCTGCTCTTGTTTCTACAAAGGGACACAAACAGTACATACTGGATAGATAGGTCTGTCTTGATAAGCTTTTATTTATGAAAACTAAGTGCAGGTTAAATCTGCTCTGCAGGACCCTGTCGCAGATGTTCCATGTTTTACCACATAGCCCTGGCTAAGGAACGTGTTACTATTCTTATTTTCCACATAAATTCATTCACTACAGGTTGCTAATACTGAGCCAAAATGTATGTAATAGCAAAGTGTTCTCTATTACCAAAGAAGACCCCACTTTTCCTACTTGGTCATGACACTGCTTGGTCCAAGAACCACATAAGAAAGTCTATAAGACAAAGACAGCAAAAGCTTGACCCCAGGTCTTCTCATTTACCAATGTAACTGCTAGTTTAAACTGCTAGTTGCCCAATGCTGCCTCTTGTTGACCTAAACTTGGGTCAAATGATTCAGGACCCAAGGTATGTAAAGAGTCAGATGACGCCAAAATCAAACGCTGTTCATGAAGCTTCTACATCACACATAGGGTTAATAACTAGGCCAAATGTGAAGGCTGTTTGAGAATTCGTTTTATTTCTGGCAAGTAGCTTGTTTATAAAATCCATGTTTGATTCCCACAAGACTAGGAAGTATGTGTATTTCTTCTCTAAGACTCCTGCCCAGCACCTAACACAAGGAAGTTTTGTTCTTCTTCAAAAATATGTATGCCTTTTCTTACAGAATATGAGTGTAACAGATAAAAGCTATTACCACTGCTGTTCTTAATCAGAGTCTCTAGTAGAATTCTCTAGCATAAAGGAAGATAAATAGCAAGGAGTATTTTATCTTTGTGTTATTGCTCATAATCAAAAGAGAATTAAAACATGTGATAGTCATTCCAAAAACGAAAGCGTTTAGACAGCAAAGTTTTATACTTTGAGCTCTAAGCTATCAAAGCTCATTCTGGAATTCAGCAGGTGGAGATGTTAGGTGAAGGAGCTCTCTGTCAGTGGAGCCTTGATGAGTGCAGAGATATGGGAAAAGGTAAGGCATCTGCATAAATAGGTGTTCCTAGGTTTGATGAGAGCTTTGAGCAAGAGAGTCAGAATAATGAAAGATAACTTTGGAAAACACATTAGATAAAGAATAACTTGGGTCATCACAGGAAGGGCTTCAAGTCAAAACTAATAAAAGGCCATCTATTTACAAACCAAAGGAAGCCAGTAGGGAGAGTGATGATGTTAGCCTTTAATATAATAGAAAACTCTAGCCATATGGTAGAACGAAGTATACAACCACATAATTATCTTTCAAGTTATTCTATTTGTTATTTCATGTGTAGATTTATATCTGTTGTAACAACACAACATATTGTTTCTTGGAAGGGACTATAACTTCATGAGGGTGGGACCAACTCTATTGCTGCTCATAACTTTAGTTCTGAGAGCTAGCTTTGGAGTGGGTGTATGGAAGGTATACAATAAATATTTAGAGAAGTAAGTGAAGGGGCCTTGTCATTCATAGTCATAAAATTGAGTATTTTTTTTTTGCTTGTTCCTTGATTTAAGTAAATATGTGTCAGCCATTTGAAAGACAACTGAGGCAAGCACAAGGAAATGTTTTATTTTGAAACACAATGAAACAATAAACATTTAGAACCTTGCCTTGATTTTTAGTTGATTTGTAGATGAATAAAATAAACTTGGACTCTTATTTTAAATCAGAGCCCTTAGAATTTAGAAATATTTAAGAAGTTCATAGAGTTTTCTAATTTTGGTGGCTCGAAATAACTTACTACAGGAAAAAAAAATCACACGTTTAAATCAAAATAAATGTTAACTATATCTTAATTTTTCTCCCACCCTACTACAAATGCCTGTTCCAGTCTGACCTATCCTGCTTATGTTAAATTTCTAGGACTCAAATATGATCATTATTTTAGCATTTTATAAGCTGAAATCCATGGATCACATAAAATTTAGAGGTTCAAAAACCCTTACTACCTATATCTTAGCAAGTATATTATAACAACAGGAAGTAAATTACAAGTTTCAGTGTGGAAGGTTTTCATGAGAATTCTGATATCTACATGAACAGGTCATTTAGGTCTAGTCAGGGAGAACTCACTCCCTGTGTTTTCTAATCCCTGAAGCTAAATCAGGATTTCCTTGCCAAGTAGGCAAAGCATAATCTTCAGAGACACCCTGGCTTCAAAGTAAGATGATGAAACCCCCAGATGGTGGCTCGTTATTTCCATATGGCACAAAAACATGCACAGTGTCAATCAGTAATGAAACTGAAGCATAAGAACACAGTGCCCCTTCCACAACAAATGTGTGTGTGTGTGTGGCGGGGGGGGGGGGTAGACTTCCATTTCCTTCTTCTTCATCTTTATTTCTCTGACTGTTGCTGTTTAATTAAATGAACACTTTTTGGTGGTCATGTCTGCAGTTGGTGGAGTATTATCCCACTGTGCTAAGAGAATCACTTAAGTGCCTAGGAGTATTACAGTGACTGTCTGAGCAGAGTGGCTTCCAAAAGTGGAGGTGGAAAATAAATGACATTTACATAGCAGAGCTTGAGAGATAATTAGTAATCTGACACTTGGCTGTTCAGAGCAAGGTCAACAGAAGGAGTCATAGAATTATCATATAACCAACCGTTTAATGGGCTATGTGAAATGAGTGGGTGGTCTCCGTCCCACTCTGGCCAGGTACCAGTTCCCATATTCCCAAACTCAGCAGAGAGAGGGTCTGACATTTGATTGTCCACACAATCAGGGATGCAGTTTTTACTGGGTAGAGCTCTATTCTGCAAGTTACCCCAAGGCCAGAGGCTGCAGCTTCTTCTAGACAAATAAAGTCATTCAATGAAGCTGCAAAAGGACAGCATTTTAACAACACTGCTCTAACCAAATTATATCAGTTGGTAAAATCTTTCACTTGAATTGCCAACATACTGCTAAAGGGATCAGGATGAGCTACACTAGTCTCAGATTAAATGAGACTGAATCAAAGGATAGTTCTTTGTCACAGGAGCAGGGAATGGCCTTCCATGCGTGAGAAACACTCAGAAGTGGCTGGATGTCACAGGAATTCCCCGGTTTGCTGCATAGAACTCAACTATCTCACTAATAATGTTTGCATCTCTACTTCATTTCAGTGAATTCATGACAGCATTAGCAATCCTTCTTTTTAACTGGGAACTCCCTCTTCTATGTTTAGGGCAAACCAATGTTAAAGAAGCAGAGAAGAACAAAATGTTACGTCATGTTAGATTAAGATATGCTGATTGCTCATAGTAGTACCTATGAACAATGATAGATAAATATGAACTTGATAGATAAATATGGTAGACCTCCTGGGTGATTGTCAAGAAGCTTCTAATTCTCTACCCCAGGCTGTGTCCAAATAGGGAGAATCATACACACACAGGGCAATGATTAATCACATCCACTTGGCTGGATCTGGGATCAGCTAAGAGACTAGCTGTTGGACACATCTGTGAGGGATTTTCTTGATCAGTTTAATTGAAGGGGAAAGACACAAACTCAAAGTGGGTGGTACTTTCCCCTAGCAGTCCAGACAAAAAGAAAGTCTGAGAAAGAAAAGCTTTTGCTTCTTAAAAGTTTTATTTTTATTATTTGTATGGGTATATATTATTTGTGTGAGAGTGTGTGCATGTATATCATTTGTGTGTGTGCACATGTATTATTTATGTGTATTATTTGTATGTGTGTGCACATGTGTGTATGTGCAGGTACATGCTTGTGAATGCCCACAGAGGCCAGTGGAGCTGAAAGCACAGGCTTTTATGAGAAGCCTGGTGTGGGTGCCAAGACTTTACTTGAACTTGAGTCCTCTGGGAGACCAGTGCATGGTTCTAACAGCAGAGCCATTTCTACAGCCCAAGCTTTTGCTTTTTGCCTGTTTAACTCCCACTTTGTGCTGGCAAGTTCATCTGCCTTGTCAGCATCTTGCTTCTCCTTCTGTCACTGATGCTGCTCTTCGGCACTGATGACATCAGGACCCAGTTTCTCCAGTCTTCCATTGGTCAATTGACTGAAGGCCAGCGGCTCCAGACCTTCAGGATCAGGCTGGAACTGCTGAGACATTTTGTTCCAGGAACTGAGAAGATACCAGACTCTCAGCCTCTCCAGTGTGAAGGGAGCCATTGTTGGAGCACCCCGGCCATATAATGCAAGCCAATTAACAAATCCTCTCTTAATCATACTCATTCTATCAGTGCTGAGTGTTTAGAGAAGAGGCTCTCAACCTGAGGGTGGTGACCTCCTAGGGGTTGCCTAAGTAAGCCCATGATGTATATCAGATGTTTCCATTACGGTTCATAACAGTAGCAAAATTACAGTTATGAGGGAGCAACAAAAATAATTTTATGATTTGGGGGTCACCGTAACATGAGGAACTGTATGAAAGGGTCACGGCATTGGGAAGTTTGAGAACCACTACTTTAGAGATCTTCAAGTAACACACATAAGTTTATAACGAATGCGTCACAACAGAAGTAGCACATCTCTTGTAGAAGGTCAAATCATCTTCATGGGCCATCTGGTAGTTTCTGTCACAACTGTTCAAGTCTTGCCTCTCAGTGCTCAAGCAACCATGGACTATTGATATTAACAAGTGAACGAGGCTGTGTTCAGCTAAAAATTCATATTAAATGCACATACCAAGCGTACATGATTAGATTCACTGACTCCTGTTGCAGAATACATAAGGCCAACTAAGAGCCAGACAGACAAAATGAGAAGAAGCAATGTTTACTATTATCTGATTTGTCCCAGTAAGGGCTATGGGAACACAAATTACTCACCTAATGAGTCAAAAAGGTAGCTTCTCTGAAAGATGATGTTATTAATTTATGGCTTATGTTTCAAGAACTTGCAAAAAGAATTTTGAAGTAGCTGTCCCTGGGAATATACATGTGCAGGCTTGCCTGCATGGTGTGAAGAAATGAGACTCCTCAGCTAAAACCACTCTGGGTAGAATTATTTATCATCAATTAGAAATTCATCTGAGATGGCAAGTCACTTTCCCCTAGCAGTTAATATGCGCTAAAATGAGTTTGGATTGACCAACTTAGAAAAGGCTTCGCAGAAAACATCCAAAACAAATCTCAACCCAACAGAGACGATGCTGTGGGGACAGAACACAAGCTGAATTCAGACTTAATATCAAATTATAGCATGCTTTATCAGAATGGAAAAAAGACAGAAACAGTCGATGAAAAGCAGCTGTTGCAAGCACAGCATTAAGGTTGGTTTGCTTGATAGATATTTAACTTTTCCCTTTTTCCAGGCAGACTCTATATTCCTTCCTTCAAGGACTTTTATCATGTACATTTGAGCTCTACAGTGTAACATGGGTTGTCCAGAGATAACAGATGGCATTCACAGGGAAGCAGCTTAATGTATCTATTAGCTTATATAATTATTTTTGCAGTAAGCGTTATCAAAATTCAATATCTAGACTTTTTCACACTATGCATCTCCAGCTTTGAATATTTGAGCATGTTTTCCTATTTTCTCAGTCTCCCCAACACAGCCATAATACCCCCATTTTATTATCTATCTCCCTATAGTTGTCTTTTTCTTTTCTTTTTAGATTCTGTACATGAGAGAAACCATGCATATTTAATTCTTTCTCTGCCTAGCTTCTTTCCCTTTCCTAAGTGTCCACTCATTTAATGGTAGAAAATGAGATTACTATATTTAAGGCTGAATAATATTCCATTGTATTTGTGTGTGTGTGTGTGTGTGTGTGTGTGTGTGTGTGTGTGTGTACTAGAATTGCCTTGGAGACACAGACCTATATGTGTATGTGAGAATGTCTCTAGATTATGTTGATTGAAGTGGGAAGACCCATACTAACCATGGGCAGCAACATCCATGACTGAAGTCTTGGGCTAGATTAAAACAAGAAGAAGAAGGAGGAGGAAGAGGAGGAGGAGGAGGAAGAGGAAGAGGAAGAAGAAGAAGAAGAAGAAGAAGAAGAAGAAGAAGAAGAAGAAGAAGAAGTAGTTAGCTGAGTACCAGCTCACTTGTTTTGTTTTTTGCTTTTCATTTTTTTAAATTATTATTCTTTAATCTTTTTTTATAGTCTAGTTGTTATCTCACACCCTGTCCACCCTCTGACAGTTCCTCATCCCATTCCTTCCCCCCTACCCCCGCTGTCTCCAAGAGGATGCCCTCCCCACCTCCATCCCACCAGAAATACCCACTCCCTGGGGCTTTAAGTTTCTTGAGGGTTAGGTGCATCTTCTCTCACTAAGGCCAGACCAGGCAGTCCTCTGCTGTATGTGTCAGGGGCCTCATATCAGCTACTGTATGCTGCCTGGTTGGTGGCTCAGTGTCTGAGAGATCTCATGGGTCCAAGGTTAGTTGAGATTGCTGGTCCTCCTATGGGACCACCCTCCTCCTCAGCTTCTTCCAGCCTTTCCCTACTTCAACCACAGGGGTCCCTGGCTTCTTTCTGTTCATTGGTTGGGTGTAAGTATCTGCATCCGACTCTTTCAGTTGCTTGTTGGGCCTCTCAGAGGGCCACCATGCTAGTCTCTTATCTGTAAGCACACCATAGATAGCATCAATAATAGTGTCAGGTCTTGTAGCTTCTCCTTGAGCCGGATCCCAATTTAGGCCTGTCACTGGACCTTCTTTCCCTCAGGTTCTTCTCCATTTTTGTCCCCGCAGTTCTTTTAGACAGGGAGGACCAGATTTTCATCTCTCTTTGCTTCCTGACAATGAAAGCAGTGCAAACAACAGCTTCACCTTCCCACTGCCATGCTTTCCCAGCTGTGATGGACTGTCTTCTCATGCACTAAAGCTCAGAGATATCCTTTCTCCCTTAAGTGCTTCTTCTCAGACAGTAGGTCACTACAGTAAGAAGAATAGCTAACTCATCTTCCTTCTTTGTGATTTCTCATGATGGTCTTAATTTGTGTTTCAGATGAATAGTGATATTAAGCACCTTTTCATGTCTCTCTTGGTCATTTTTATGTCTTCTTGGGAGAAATGTCTCTTTGAATGCCTTGCTCATTTAAAACAGTTTTTTGTTTGCTTGTTTGTTTGTTTACTTTAATGCTATTGGAAGACTTTGTAAACATTGACTATTAACCCTGCTTTTGGTTGCTAAACAAAAATACCAGATACTACATAACATATAAAGAGTAAAGCTTATTTAGCATACTTCCTTGAGGGCAGAAAAGTCCAAGATCATGGCACTGGCCTCTGATGAACATCTTCCTTAGCCAGTCAGACAGAAAAGTCACATTAAAGGCTCATGTATATAAAAAACATAAAATAAAACCTCAGAAAGCTGATCCCTGGCTAGCCACTAATCTACTGAACTGTATCTCCAAATGCCATTACGTGTGAATTGGGGGATTAAGCTCCCAACACATGAGATTGCCGATCATTAAAAAATAAAAGTATGTGGTTTGCAAGTGTGCTTCCCACAAAGGGAGCCTTGTCATTCAAGTTTCCTGATTTTTTTTCTTTTCTGTTAAGATGACTTTAAGCTCAATGTAGTCTCATTTGCTTATTAAAGGCAACTGCCAAGTAGATTGTGTCCTAGTTTCTTCCAAATGCTCTAAGAGGTCAAGACTTACTCCAATTAATAGTTTCTATCTTCCAAGACGAATATGCTTAGTCACATATTAGAGATTTCTAAGAACCAAAAACATGTTCATTTATACAACAGAAACCCCAGGAATTGAAATCTAACCCATGTCTTCTATTTCCAAAGAGTATAGCTTTCTTTTAAATAGAATTAACTTGTCACCAAATGTAAAGCTTTTGCCCATCTCAGTTCTGCACATCGTATTTACTTCCTTCTTAATTCCACTGACCTATGGAAACTCTTATTCGAAATTTACTGTCGAATCAGTGACCAATGCTGTCTTCAAAACCAGTTCTGTAATTGGTGCATGCTTCTTCATGTTGGCTTTTAGTGGGTCGCCAAGAATCGTAGACGAGCCACTGGTCAAAAACTGTATCCCTTTTCCTTTATCAGTGCTGTAACTTGCCCAAATCTTTCAATACTCTATAATTCTCACTGATTTAGCTAAAACGAGTTATGGAAAAAGGGGATGGAGAAGGAGGACAAAGAGCTACCATTTATAGCATATTTACATGGCAGCTAGTGACATCATTTAAGAGTTTTCTGATAATCCTATGAAAGGATACTATTACAACTCCATTGTATGGAAACTGTCAGTATACATTAGAATGATTTGTTCTGGGGCTGAAGAGATGGTTTAGACTTATTGCTGCGTGCTTGGTTGGTTTCTGATGTGTATGAGTGTTTTTGTCTGCATGTGTATCTATGTAATACATGTGTCCCTGGTCCCCACAGAAGCCAGAATAGGGTGTCAAATCTCCTGGAATTGGAGTTATGATGGTTTTGAGTCATAATGTAGGTACACCTGTTGAAATAAGGTCCTTTGGAAGAGCAGCCATTGCTCTTAATCTCTGAACCATCTCTCCGGCCCACATTCATTGCTCTTGAAAAGGACCTGGGTTTTGTTCCTAGCATCTATCATCTATGCAGGTGCCTAACAACTGCCTTTAAGTCTCTCTCTCTCTCTCTCTCTCTCTCTCTCTCTCTCTCTCTCTCTCTCTCTCAAATATAAAATAAATATTAAAAAAAATTTACTCCCTTTAACCCAACACTCAGGTGGCAGAGGCAGGTGGTGGATCTTTGAGCTCAAGGGCAACCTAGTCTACAGAGTGAGTTCTAGGGTAGCCAGGACTATACAGAGAAACTTTGTCTAGAAAGAAAGAAAGAGAGAGAGAGAGAGGAGAGAGAGAGAGAGAGAGAGAGAGAGAGAGAGAGAGAGAGAGAGAGAGGAAGAAGAAGTAAGAGGAGGAGGAGGAGGAGGAGGAGGGGAGGGGAGAAGAGAAGAGAAGAGAAGAGAAGAGAAGAGAAGAGAAGAGAAGAGAAGAGAAGAGAAGAGAAGAGAAGAGAAGAGAAATTTCTTTTAAACTCCAACCAGTAAGTATCTAAGCTGAGATTCAAAGCCTCTTAGAAAAATCATAAGGAAAGTATTACTGGTATGACAACACTCCCTTGTTGTTAAGAACCAATGAGGTAGTTGTCTTTCTTCTTATAACTATTTAAAGGATTTCTGAGCCCTAGGAAAGGAACCTAAGACACAGCTTCTCACTCCAGCCTGTTCATGAACTTAAAATGCTATAGAGGGGCTGGAAAAAAATGGTTCAATGATTATGAGTGCTTGCTGCCTTTGCAGACAACAGGAGTTCTGTACCTAGCACCCACATCAGACAGCTCACAATTGCCTGTAACCCCATCTCCAAGGGAGTTCTGGGTGCCCGCTCACATCACATACACACAAATAAATGATCAAAAATATTTTTAAAAATCTATGGAAGCTGGGAACTAGAAAACGTTGTTGAAAAACAGCAATAGAGAGGTGTTTTTAAAGTTTAAACATTAAACAGCCAAATACGATATTTTCTTTGGTGAATTTCAGTTTATATATGTTTTGGTTCAAAACCAACCACAACTAAAACTTAAATAGGATATTTGCCAAAACCTTTTACTGACATAGAGGTAGAATTTGTACGAAGTGTGAAAGAAAGTAAATAGGAACTATTTTTCCATTTTTATTTCTCAGTAGCAAGCTACCCAAAGCACCCCATGACGGATTTTCCTAATGTTATAAATCAATGAATCTGTATTCGGTATGCACTCACCTGTGGCTATGAGTCAAATGACAAATTGTGCTTTTTTCTATTTCCAAATAGGAACAATCTGGTTTCTCTGACATTACCACACTTAACATTGTCCTTTTACTCTGTCTTTACCACAGAGCATAGTGATAAATCTCTTTGCTTATATGGAAGCGGGATATGACCCTTGCACAACAAAGACCATGATTGTATTAGCAGCACAATGAGTCACCCTATCACTTAGATCCTGAATGAATTTGAGATGCATCTGTTGAAATGAAATCCGTGGGCTCCCTTTAATGGGCCAAGTGTCTCCAAGAACAGAAAGGGAGATGGAAACAGTCCAGCTGCTCAGACTACAAACCTTTTGTCCTAAAAAAAAAAAACAAACAAAAAATCAGGAAAGCATTGTGAAAAACAAATGGATAAATAAACTTTACCTTGGGCACAGGTTAACAAAGCTTCCTCAGAAGACTGGTCATTTGACTAGACCCCTTCCTCACAGGAGACCTAGCAAGAATGAATTTTCCTCTGCAACGTGTTTCTCCAATTATAATGGGCAAACTGTTTCAGGAGACTTGATTAGAGGATTGAAGGGAAGAGTGATGATCTTGACGAGGTACCAAGGGAAAGGGGGTAGGATGTTCCTTAGTGTGGAAAACAAAAGTCATCAAATGATTACACAAAGTGGAGGCATTGTCCCACTCTGAAACTGCTCCGGGTAGCTCTGGATAGCCTTGAGTGAGAGCAAATTCCTCTGTGGGGAGGACGAGGCTACATTGTAAGAGGGAAAAGGTTTGGTTTTCTTTCTTTGGTTTTTGGTTTTTAGTTTGTTTTTTTAAGAGTGAACTTGACCTAGTGGTTGAGGAGAGGATGGGGTGTAGAGAGAGAAAAAAAAAAAAAACCAAAAACCTACAACACAAATAAGCTGGAGTTGAAAAGAAGCCCAGCACTTGCTTCACACGCTGTGGGTTACCCACTCGTGTTCTCATGTCCACACTTACATTATTTTCCAGCCTCCCTATAGGAGAACCACAACCTTATTTAGAACAGGTCTCTAGTGTGGGCCCTGAAACGAAAGCTTCTTGAAGCTTCAAGAACACATGGGGAAAGCCATATCACGTGATCTGAGACGAGCGCAGAAAAGCGCTACGGGAATTTAGACTTAAGACCTTTGCCTTTCCTCTTTCTCTTCCAGTCCCAGGCGCTGCGGGAGCCACAGGTTACGGGTTACTGTGTAGACATGACCAAGTCCAAGAACCACACCACACACAACCAGTCCCGCAAATAGCACAGAAATAGGATCAAGAAACCTGGGTCACAATGATAGGAATCTCTTAAGGGGGGTTGACCCCAAGTTCCTGAGGAACATGCGCTTTGCCAAGAAGCACAACAAGAAAGTCCTGAAGAAGATGCAGGCCAACAATGCAAAGGCAGTGAGTGCGCGCGCAGAGGACATCAAGGCCCTTGTGAAGCCTCAGGCCTTCAAGCCCAAGATGCCAAAGGGCCCCAGCCGCAAACTCAGTCGCTCACCCCAAGCTTGGGAAGAGGATTCGAAGCTACATGGCCAAGGGGCGTAGGCTCTGCCAGCCAAAGCCCAAGGTTCAAACCAAGGCAGAGGCCAAATCTCCAGCTAAGACCTAGGCTTCAGCTCCAGCTCAGGCTCCCAAAGGTGCCCAGGCCCCTGTGAAGGCCCCATAGAAAAGGCTCCTGCCAATGAGAAGACAGATGGACTGCTGTGACACACCTACCCACACACGATTTGCAGATGACCAGTGTCCTATGCTGTTTTCACAAATAAACTTGAGGCAAGATCTGTTTAAAAAAAAAAAAACTTTGCTGTTCTTCCAAAGTCAAAGAAGAAAAGACATATTGCAACCTATCTGACCAAAGAAAGTGTCAGGGGTAACAGAAAGTTACCAGACAGTTCTGGAAAGGCTATAGTAATTGAAAAATGTATTTGTACGACAGTTTATAGTCTGGGGATAGCAGGGAAAAAAACTGATAGAGAGGAGGAGCAGTAGGGAATTATACCACAGAGTGAAGGCCTCAAAGCTAATTCTGATAAGAGTATACAGAAAGGGGTCTAGGGCAACCTTGCTGTTTTCTGCATAAATAGCAATGAAGTAGAAACACTAAGATAGAGTTACTTATGTAGTCCTGTGAAAAGGACCCATTGAGAGGTCCAGAAACATTTGAACAAGAGGAAGGCCAGGATCTACATTATATAGCATTTATTGGAACTTTGTCTTATCCCAAGTATTGTTCTGAGGTTCTCCGGGCATGGTTCCTTCCATCTTTATGCCTTCTCCCCGTTGTAGACACTGTCCTTCCTGCGATGGAACAGCATCTTACCAACAGGAAGAGGAGCTCCTTGGGAAACCAACCATCATGCCGAAGGTCACGGAGCTTACACATGGTCATGAGGAATGCTCTGTGTCTCTCTTCCACTCCATACCTAGACTCTTCTGAAAATACTGACATGTTACCAGAAGCCCAAAGACGACTCTCACCTTCATGTCTGCATGCAGTCAACTCACTCATAAACAAAGATACCCAAGGATTTAGGTGCTAATCGGTGCTAAATGTTAAACATTTGTGGGGTGGAGTCATGACTCAGTTGGTAAAGTGTCTACCCTCCAAGCATGAGAACCTGAGTTCTGATCTCCAGAACTCACATAAGCCAACCACGGCAGAGCGGCACATATGGATGAACTCCCATGTCTGAGAATCGAAAACAGACGGAGCCCTGAAGCTCACTGGCCAACTAGCTCAACTGATTTTATAAGCTTTTCTAAAATTTATTTTATTTATTTATTTATTTATGACTGTGTCTGTGTGTATGTATTAATGTTTGTGGGAAATGGTCAAAGAAAGAAGATAACATCAATCTGTGGTCTCCATACGTGTGCACACAAGGTCATGTATGCATAGTCTCACATGTGTATGTGCCTGCACTAGCTAGCACACACACTACAGCACACAGAGAGAAAACATTATGAATGAAACCCCGCAGGACCCAGCTTTTCAGAGACTTGCAGTACTGTAGAGGGGATAGGCTTTAATCACGTGATAGTCTAAGTAAACATGACTATCTACTGCTGATAAATGAGGCTCAGGATTTGAAGGCACAGAGCAAAAATTTGCTCTGCTCTCTTACAGAATGAGAGATTTTTGCAGAGGATAGCTGCGTATTAAGGCCCTATCTGAGGTGGTATTGAGAAAAGCATTGTATCTTGTTTTCTTTTATTTTTGAGATTATAAGATTATAACATTTCTCCCTTCCCTAGCCTCCTTCCAAACCCTCCCATATAAATCTCCATGTTCTCTTTCAAATTCACAGCCTCTTCTTCAATAATTATTTTTTTACACACATATGTGTATTTAATTTAATTTAATTAATTTAATTAATTTAATGTGCTCAGTCTGAAGAATGTGATTTGTACATATGTTTTTTGGAACTGAAAA
The DNA here is from genome assembly GCA_036184795.1 of Tokudaia tokunoshimensis. Taxonomy (NCBI): domain Eukaryota; kingdom Metazoa; phylum Chordata; class Mammalia; order Rodentia; family Muridae; genus Tokudaia; species Tokudaia tokunoshimensis. Next base: position 22,239,425 of record BTHU01000007.1, on the reverse strand, counting down.
TCTGACCTCATTGTATCTTATACTAAGGGCCTGTGTGGGTGGGGGAACATCACGTTTTGAAGAAAATGACAAAAAGAAAATGGGACTTTCTTATGTTTACATAAAAGAAGAGATATATAAAAGATACATACACAAAGAAAATTCTATAGAGGATTCATAAAAATAGGAGAATCTTAAGTTGAACAGTCTCCCACGTATATACAGAGAAATCTACTGTTGATAATAGAAAGGATTTAGAAAGGATTTAGGACAAATAATAGCCCCCACACTTGTTGGTTATAGATCATGTGTATATGCTTACAGACATTTTATATCTAATTTTTCTTGTAAGTCTTTGAAATATAGGTAGTCTTATTATCTTTGCTTTACAAGTAAGAAAATAGAAGCATAGACTGAGTAATTTAATCCTGTGCCTTAGCTCTCGGGGTCCTGATGTTGACCAGTATGAAATCCTACCTCTGGCTCTTATAGAGAAAGGAGTGACTAGAGAGAGACCATGTTCAATGAGTTAAGGTCTTAGTCTTTTAGTACTAGTAAGCATGAGAATCAAAACATATGCTCAGCAAAGGCCAGATTCTCAGACCCTCCTCACTCCCTGGTTCCAGAGTCAAAAGGTCTAGACTTTCCACCATAATCCAGATAGTTCTGACGAGAGCTGTAGGTACAAACATTTGAGAACTACCTTTTTACTCTGAGGATTGGAAAGGGGGTGCCTGGGAGCAAGTGTGGGCAGGTTGGTGTATTTGATATGTGCACTGGGGAATCTCTTTCTAGTGGCTTCCATTTGCTCTGTGAAGAAATATAACACAGTGATACACATAATGGAATATAATAATATGATATAATATAATATAATAATGGAATATAATATAATAGTGGAAGACATGAGTGGGATATCTGACAGACATGAAAAACTGAGAAGAATCCATCCCTGGCTTAGAACAGGGCCATCCAGGGAACCGTTGAGTTATTTGACCATTCTTGCTCTAAGACCCACTCAAAGCTGTATGCCTGTTCTTCAAGCAACTGGCGAAAGAAATGTATCTCTCAAATGGGTGACTGGAAGGGCAGGTCTATGAGGGGAGGCTAAACGGAGTGTAAACTAACTCTGCCAAGGACGCTGTAGACAGGGAACCAGTAAGACCCCCCCAAGAGGAAAAGATGAATTTATGGCTGAAAAGGAAGTGCACAGGAGACTTGGTTTGTTTACACTGGACATTTGTTTGCACTGGCCATTGTTTAAAACTCCTTTCATTCCGTAATTATTTCCCAGAACTTCCTACCGAGCCTTCCAGAATATTGAGATTTACGTCTCAAAAAATCAGCACACAATCAGGGAACATCTGTGGTGTTCAACTTACACAGTGAAAATGGCCTTTTCCCGGCCGGCTCTTACATCACTCGGGATGACAAGCCAACTCACAGTAAGGATGTAAACAGCTGTAGGGAAAGCATAAGAGAGAATGACCCAGATCCTTCGTATTTAGTGACACGGGGAGGAGAAAATTCACTTAATGGGAATCCCCAAAGTGGACTATTATACTTAATTTTTCACAGGTCGCTGTCTCTCCCACACAGTGGATCTACAGTGGGGGATCAGGTTTGAAATCCAGGCAATGCTTAGCTCTTATGCATTCAGCATTTCAGAATCCATACATGTACTACCTAAATGGAACCTAAAGATCACTTCTATTTCCTTTTCCTCACATATTAGGCAACTTCTCTGGCACCTTTTTCCTGAAGAAAGGATGTTTTCCTTTTCTCCCTCCAGCCTCACTATGAAAGGTAAAAGTATATCTTTAAATACAAAGGGAGACATTTCCTATGTCACGAAAGTGAACTAGGTACCAAATGGAGCATCCTGACCTCCACCCCTTCACGGGTTTGGAACAAGAGCACATTGTGCATTTAGTAAATGCAGCTGGAGGTAGAAAAGTACCGGAGATATCCAGGAGAAGATGTCCACTGAACTCAGGCCAAGCCAAAGCTGGCTTCCTCAATCTCGTGGGCAGTAAGCCCACCCTTTCGGAAGTGTGTGAGACAAGAGTCTGCAGTGTTTCTCCAGCAAGGAAGCTTCCTGGAGGTCTCATGTCTCAGCTCTGCAATCATGAGAATCACCAGAACTCACTTGTCTGGCCTCCTCATCCTGTCAGAGAGAAGTCTGGGAATTCCCTTTTAATCTCAGTAGTTCTGTGCAAAAAACAGGAGGAGAAGAAAGAGGAAGTACAAGAAAATGCAAAAGGCTGTAGAACACATGCATGCACATTTATATTTATATATATTAGATTATAATTATATATAATACATTTATAGTATATATATAATGCACATAGCTGTCTAATAACTAATATATAATAAATATCACATGTATATGTAGACATGTAAGAGTCTGCTTATCTGTAGGATAGTATACTTTTGTATGCTATACATATTTATATATATGCATGCTGATTATTTATGTTATATTATGTAAATATTTGTATAAGTATATTATGTATAATTATAATATAAAATATATTACATATAAATATAGTATATATACTGTACATTATATATAGATATAGCATATGCACTGTATTATATATACAGTGGTACCCTACTTTTTTCCAATACTCGTTGATGCTGATGTCTCATTATCTCAGAACCTAGTCAAAGGACTCAAAAGAATTATAATTAAAAACAGAAAAGCAGATGTCCAGCAGGATGAGTCGTTGTCAAAACTTGGTTTGCAAGGCCAGGCTTAAAGGCTGGACAGTCTATCCCAGGGTAAATGGGAACCTGAGGGGGAAAGGTTCCAATAGCCTTCCATCTCCAAACACACAAGTTGAACAACCCACGCTGTTCCCTTATTCTTCCTCTAAACGGGAAGAAACACTTGTGTTAAGACATCTGTTTTAGCTCCCGAATGCCTTCAGAACACCCTGAACAGCCCAGGATCTGCCTGCTTAGGGGAGACTAGGTGGGGGAGGGGATGCTCAGGACCATTTGGGTGGCAGGCGGTTCCTTCTGTGCTCAAGGGCACCTGGCCTTTGAAGTTTGGAAAACTTCATCCATGACACATTGATTTCCACACGCTTTGATTCATGGAGACATTAAGAGACAGGAAAAGAAAAAACTTCTCTCCCTAAAGGAAAAAAAGAAGATTGGAGAGAGAGGTTGCAAATGTGTGCGTTTGTCCAGCATCACAATTAAGTCCCTTCCTAACCATCAGCAGAGGCTGTGAGGAGAACTGTAGGCCCCACGCCGGCAGAAAGGAGAAACCTCTGCTCTATGACAATCACATTGCTAATACGGGTATGTCTGTGAAGTGCAAGCCTCCTGAAAGGCCTGAACAGTTCCTTATAAAAAAAAAAAACACAACAACAAAAAAAACCCAACAACAACAACAACAACAGAAAAACCTCTGGCATTGCCTGTCTGAAAGCAGACATAACCAGCCCACGGCAACTTTTCTCACAGGTCTTTGTTGTGTTCTGTCTGAAAAGAACCCAACCAGCCTTTCCTCTCGTGACTGATTGATGGGACACGTGTTTAACTAAAGATGCCCCACCCCAACCCCTACAAAGTCCTTGCATTTCAGCAGTTTTAAATTAACAGTAACTGCATGTTAGCAGCTCAATATGACGAAAATCAAGGGTGATTTTTGTGGAGGTGGCGCACGCCTTTAATCCCAGCACTTGGGAGGCAGAGGCAGAAGAATCTCTGAGTTCGAGGCCAGCTACACAGAGAAACCCTGTCTAGAAAAACAAAACAACAAACTAACAAAAACTAACAATAACAACAACAACAGAAGAGTTGACTTTTCAGTTAGAATGCTCGGAAAGGCCTCTGGCAAGCATTTGAGTCAGCCGTCTCTGCTGTCTGCCTGTTGGGTGTCACACTTACTTCTTCAAGTCTGCTGCTCTTCACCAGTTGTGTCAAGCTGCTGCCTGCCGTTTTTATGCAGAGTGGGTTTACTGTGCTCTTGGCTGGTCTCCATTTATCGCTATACCACTGGTATTTTACTAGCTCCTTGAGACTCTTTGAAGACCCATGGTTCTCTGTGTTCTCTCTCTCTCTCTCTCTCTCAGTATATTCGGCCCCCTGGTCATGAGCACTAAATGAGCTATTATTCTCCCAACTTGGATGTGTGTGCTTCTATTTTACTGGTAGCCCCTAATAATGGCCACCAGGATATGAACAATTACCAAAGTCAATATTTTTTTATTCTGCAATCGACTCTGTCTCACCAAGTGAGAAGAGAGACAGAGACAAAGACAGACATCACCAAGTGAGGAGAGAGAGAGAGAGAGAGAAACTTGGCTAATATCCAAGATAAACTGTAATAGTCAAGACAAAAATTCTCATTTCTTAATTTACTGAGCATATCCAACAAATCACTCCAAGTCTCTTGAATATCACATTTTTTTTTTTAAGCTGCTGCCCAACTGGATGGTTTTTAGAGTGCGGAGGCCTCGGGCACAGCTGGAGTCTAGCTGTTCAAGTAGATAAACCATAAAATTGCACCATCATGCTCAAAGAAGGTTCCTAAATCAAATTTTCCACTCAGAATACACACTACGTGAAAATCTTTTACTAGTACAAAAAAAAAAAAACTGTCAGTGTGGTTATGAGAGATCTTTTTATTCAGAAGATCTACACCCCATTAACCTGTATGTTCTTAAAACAGTATGTTTTCTATCTGGCTATCTGATATAAAGAAATATACTCTATCCAGTCAACATATATAAAGAATTCTCACATTTGATATCTGTGACACAAAGATTCTTTCTGCTTAAGAATAGCCCCTTGAGGTAATCTCTGGAATGTAACACCTGATTGTCAAAACCCTGAAGAGTTCAGTAAAATAATCAATTTCCTCTCCAAATCCTTGGAGATTCTGACCCAATAAGACAGAGATTGGGGTCTAGGAATAATTATGTCTTAAAAGCTGTGTGCTGGCAACAAGGGAAAAACAGGTCAGGTTTCTGCATGTTTCCTCCTTGACAGAATATAGAATCTCCAGGGACATGAACATCTAGACATTGAGGATTCTGACTGACATGGGATCAACTGAGGATCCTCGACTGATATCGACTGATATGGGAAACCTATCTTTTTAAAATCTTATTTTTAGTTTTATAATTCAAACATATTTCCACCAAACATACTCAAACATATCTTTCCCTCTCCTCCCTCCCGCGCTTCCCATGTTTCCCTACACCTTTGCACTTTCATGGCCTTTAAAAAAAATCATTGTTACATATATGTATGACTGATGTACATATGTATAAATATAAAAATGGCATCTGTGGACAACCTATTTAATTATGGGTAGACTGTTCCTTGGATCAGGGGATACTAGATCGTATAAAATGGAGAAAGTGAATTGGGCCGCCAGTCCCTGCTTCCAGACAATACAACCAGCTCCCTCAAACTTCTACTATGACCTTCCCCACCCCCAAAAGGAGTGTAGCTGGGAACTGTGAGCCAAAATAAACCTCTTCTCTCTGATAGTGCTTTATTTAGTTGGAGAATTTTATCATGGTGTCAGAATGGCAAGGAAGATACAGTGATAGCTTCCCAGGCATGAGGAAAGCTGTGATCACAGGGCGAGTGTGCTGGCTGTGGTGAAATGGTGAAACGAAACGGACTGCCGGTGTGTGGTACAAAATGGATGACATCTTCTAAGGAAGGAAAAAGGTCAAAAAATACAAAGTATTATACAATTTAATTTATGAACTGCCAGATTAGGCAAGTCTATAGAGACACAGATGGTATATTGGGTTTGCCTAAACTTGCAGGGAAAGGCAGAAAGGAGTTTGCAGGAAAGGAAAAAAAAATGCATTTCTGTATGATGTAAGGATTCCATTGGCAGGGACCCAAAATTCTCTAAAATTAATTGTATGTTGTTTGCACAACTTTGTGAATACACTATTATACACCATTAAGCACTTCGGCTTAAATAGATTATAAGGCATGCAAATTGTATTTCAAAGCTGTTTTTTTTTTTTTAAGAAATGCTTAGATAATTTTGATGTACTGGTGGTCTTTTAAAAATTACTGTTCTGAATCCTTGTTATTCAAAGGGTAGGATCTGGAGTCTGGGAGTCAGTAGGAACAACGTCACCCGAGAGCTTGCTCCAAATGAACAATTCCAAATATTGGGGTGGAAGAGTTTGCTTTTTTTTAACAAGAAGCAGGTGTTACATACATTATACATACATTCATATACATATATATGTATGTACATATAACAGTAATTAATGCAAAAGGGGTCATGAAAGTGTGAGGGGGTGGGGGCACATGGGAGGAGCTAGAGGGAGGAGAGAAAGGGGGCAGTGACGGGTGCATACACGGATGCTTGAGCACTGCTCCAAGTTTGTATTTAAAGCCTTCTCAGAACGCATTCACTTACCTACCCATCAGATAATCAAATCATGGACTTTGGCCTGCATCACGGCTGAACCATATGAACATGCTAGCCTAGCATTCACAGTGTATCCAAATGTCAGAGATATCACAAGAGCATCGCAGGCAAAGTCCAAAGGGAAACTTCTCGAAATTTCCCTTAGTGTCTTACAGGAGTTGGAATTGATGTTGCTGGACTCTCACTTGAATATATAAAAGTGCTTCTGGTTCTGTGGATGGAAGATAGGGACTATCTTGCCCAGTAGGCCACCAGAGGAGAGGTATAAGCATCATTATGATTAGAGTGGGGCAGAAGATGGACATTTTTGTGATCTAATGTGTGGTTTAAGTCTTGTCTCTAGTTTTTTCATTTGTCTTTAAAGTCATGATGGAAAATTGGTACTTTTAAAAAAGCATATCATGAACTATGGTTTTTCTTTTACAACCTGTGGCATTCATTGTCTTATTGTATTTCTGCCACTAGAGGCCAGAGACCATCGGAACTGACCTGAAAGTCTCCTCCCTGAGGACTAGCTGTCATGACACCAGAAGGTACCGCACAACGCCAAATAAATTGCGCGGTAACAAATAATACAGATTAATTCTATGTCTTCTCCATTAAGATTCCAGATCTGTGGTGCTTGAGACAAAGCTACCTGGGCCCCACTCGGGAGTGTCTGATTCAGGGTAACCAGTCTATTTGTATTTCTCCTAAGTTCACTCAGTGGCAATCAAGTTGATTGATCTGGGGTCATTTTGAGAACCTCTAGGGTAGGTTTCAAAGAAAGGAAAGATCTCTGGTGGTTAAAGAGGATGACAGTCAGCAGGAGGCAGATAGGGCTAAAGCAGACAGCCTCCGAAAATTCCCAAGCCTCTTCATTTTATGCTCTCCACATCATTGAATGACAGATTAAGGAAAACGGTTTACTGTTAATAAATGAGCAAACACTGTTTTCAACTACACTAATGGACCCAGTGTTGTCAAATCAGTCAGGAGATAACTGCTTCTGGAGATCATCGGAAAAAAATTTCCTTAGGATGCTTAGGGACAAAAGATTAAGACCAAAGAATCCTCACAAACACCTAGGAGATCCAGGACTCAAGGCAGAAGCCAAAACAAATGAGTTTAAACTGATTTTCACAGACATAAATGTTTGAAAATCATTGTTTTAGTCTTAGACCGGCTCCAAAGAATAATTGACTTATTATCATGATTTTACTGATATTAGGCACGTAAATGTTAGGTATTGCTAATAAGAGAGCAATGAGAGGGACAGAAAGAGCTTGCTGGAGAGGAGTTTTGAATGGTTCTCATGAGGACAAGAGACACTCACCTGTGAACTAACACAGACTACAAACTTTAGAAATCAGTACGGTAATGACCCAAGGAAACTGAGCAGGAAATTGAACCCTCAAAAAACCCTGATATGTTCAGAACTCACTATAGGCATCTATGCCCAAATTTGTGTTGTTTTTGTTGTTATTGTGCTGAGGCAGAGTCCTGGAACTCACTATGTAGCTACCTGCCTCCGCCTCCGCCTCCGCCTCCGAAGCTGTGATTTAAGACACGTTGTGCCACACCCAGCTCCATACCCTTGTTTTACAATAAAACAATGGGGACTGAAGAACAAGAAGTAAAACAAGATAGTTGCTGGTAGGCAAGGAACCACCCATTCACTACCCACTTGCATGTAAGCTGAGGCCAGATGGCAGATAGATGTGCATGCGGAAGTTTTTCTTAATTCCAGATTTCTCCAACTGCTTTAGTTAAATAATAAAATATATGGTGCACGGTTAACAAAAGTCAGCAGAACCTGAAGAATAGTACATAAACAAAAAAGGTGGGAGGAAATGTCAATCGTTTTCCAGCATTGTTCATAACACTATAGGGAAGATTGTCTATGAAGAAACTCCATATTTAAGTCAGTGCTGCTTGTGTGTAGCATGTGTATATGTTCATTTGCATGTGCACATCTATGTGGGAGCCAGAGGCTTATGCTGTCATTCCCCAACTACTTTTCCACCTTATTTTTTTCAGATTTATTTTTTTATTTGTATAGGTATTGTGCCTGCATGTTAGTTACAAATGTGCATCATGTGCACGCAGTGCCTGCAGAGGCCAGAGAGGGCATCAGATTTCCTTGGAACCAGACTGACAGGCAGTTGCTAGCCATTATGTGGAGGTGTTGGGAATCAAACCCAGGCCCCCAGAAGAACAACCAGTACTCTTATTTTGAGAGATAGTGTCTCTCACTGAGCCTAGATTGGCTAGATGGGCTTGCCAGCACTTTTCTTGTCTCTGCCTTTTCAACTCTAGGACTGCAGGCATATGCCACAAGGTCTGTTCTTTTGTGTAAGGGCTGGGAATCCAAACTCATGTCTTCATGCTTGTGTGCTAAGGACGTTTCTGACTGAGCCATCTCCCGAGACTGCCAGTATTGCTGCCTTTTGTCCAGGATCGTTGCAGGTTAGATGGTATTACATGAGAACCATGAACTTTAAACTCAATCTAAGTACATTAATTGATGACAACAGGTGACAGAAATTGGTTAGGCAATTGAGGGAGGGCATGTCCTCAAAGTCCTGAGTCCTGTCCCTGGCCAGAAGCCAGAAATGCCCTTGGTTCTGCCCCGTGCAGAACAGGAATGCTTTTCCTTTTCTTTCTTCCTCCTTTATATCTCTATGTGAGCACCACTAGGAAGCTTAGGTGTGAAGTGAGAAAAACTGAGGGGTACCTGGTACCTCAAGGATAGGCCTACCGCACTGGCCAACTTACCTGCCATGCCTTATCCTGGTTTCTGCCATATGTCCTCCTATAAACCACCCCAAACTCACACTTGGATCACAACCCATTCCCTGGGACCTACCTGCTCGTGCTAGACTGGAACTCTGCTTGCTTCCATCTCGAAAGTTCTAACCTAGAGGCCTATAAGAAATTCCTTTCAGAAACACGCTCTTCTGTGGTCTGTGAATTCCATCCTTTGAACTTTCAGAGCGAGAACCCGAGGACACTGTCTCAGTGACAGTTTTGCAGGGCCTTGAGTTTCCAGCATCCTAACTCCCAAGTTAAAGCAACCTGAGATGATGTCTTCCATCTCACTCAAGGGCCCACCTTTCCTCCCACTTTGGAGTAACCTCAGAAAAGTTAGGCGAGCGTCCCATCCCTCCCCAGCTGTAAAATGCAAGTTCCCTTACTGAAAGCCATAAGGCATTCAAATGACCTAGCTCTCTGATTTACTGGATGTGATATTAAACAACTCAGACTCAAAATCGCCATCATTCATTCATTCGTCCATTTTGGTGCTTAACTCATGTTCGATGGTGCTGAAGCCATGGGGACCAAGCTGTGAAAGATAAATCATGTCTGCCCTTAGAGAACTCACGTGCCTGTTTCATACACAATTCAGATTGCAAGGCAGCCTGAACTTGCTGGGGGGTCCATCTTTTACTCCGGGTTTACTAAAAAAATCTAGTACTTTTTAGTCTCACGTTAGTGGCCTGGCACATTCAAATGAGGCTCATCATGCCTCTAAAATCAAGAGATCCAAGTTCTTTCTTTCTTGGTCACATGCAATCCATCTTCCCTTTACCTTGGCAGGAGTATCTTGGCATGTTTCAGACCACAGGCAGACATTTCAGTCTGGTGGAAAAGCTCCCAAATTTTGTGGGATTTATTTTCCCAGTCTCTGGCAGACAAATGTCTTTCGGACTTGTCTAACAAGAGCTGTGGCTTCTCACTCATCCGAGCCAACAGCACAAAAGTCATCAATAAAACTGACTTGGGGAGGGAGGTATCCTGGGGAAAAGATTTACTGCACTGCGACATCATCGACATTATCGTGACTACTAAGTAACAGATGTGCAAAAAACGTGGCCATTACATTTTCTCTCAGGATAGACAAAGCCACCTGTGGTTGCTGCATTCAAAGTCAGCTCAGTTTGTTAGGATGCCAAGCAGGGCCTGCCGAGGCGAAGGGAAGCTGTTCACGGAACCAGCTACAATCCAACAAAACACAGTGGGCTTTCTGCTTCCCATCAAATTGTTGCTCTCAAAAGATACGAGTGGATGTCTTCTGCCACAACCGATTAAATATTTCTCAAATTAAAGTATCACTTAATTGCATTCCAGCAATGGTCCCTTGTGACCACTCTATTAGGCCTACTGAATAATTTATCAGCTTCCTGGGATGCCTCCTGGAGGTACCTAGGTGTTTGCTTTCAGTCTCCCTTAGACACCCAGGAAGCTACTGGTGGAACTTGAGACTTCCAGGGCTCTAGAGCTAGACATGACAAGCATGGATCAGCTACACAAAATGAAGCCTGAGCTCAGAGAGGCACTCCTCTTCCCAATTGAACTGGCTCAGGAAAGCTGTTTAAAAATAAAAAAAAAAGGACTGGGCCTTCCCAGAAGCTCCCGCATGTGGGTTGCTTCCTGTGCACCCGGTGCTAAAATGCTGTGGAGAGGGAGGAATTAAAGTCAAGCTGTTAAACACTGGGGTTTGTTCTCAATGAAGAGCATGACTGACGTGCCTTGGGCTGCATCTGCCCCACGTGGCACCCAGGGGTGGTCGACAGCAGCTGATAGTCTCCATGTTCCACACAGAGCTGAGGGATGAGAAGGAGAAATGATAAAGGAACTGTCTTTTGTATTTCCGCAGTGGTTTTTCAGCCGCCGCAGCTCTTAGCTGTCACGTCTCAGCTAAGGAGGAGTCAGTCAGTAAAGGGCACTTGTCCTGATCCAAGCGTGCCGCACTGTTTATATTACATGCTTATCTTGGGGTAGGGAGATTGGGAACTTGCCTGGATGACACGAATATACACATTGCCAAGGAAATCGGGGGGTTCCCTTTGGGTTCTTAGTTTCATTAATAGAAGAGTTAAAAAGAAATGGACTCAGAAAGAAATGAGAAAAATTTAATTAAAATAAGAGAGAAAAACAACAATTCAGGCAAGGTGGGGGGGGAAATGTAGGCAGAAAGAGGGGACATAAGGAAAAATTCATATCTGTTGAGCTAGGCATGGAGGTCAGAGACATCCCGAGAAAGCCCAGAGAATCAGGGAAGCTTGTTTAGGAAGGCCAGGCAAAGATCTGAGTTCAGAGGGCACACATTTCAGCTCCTGTGTCCCGGGGCAAAAGGTCGCACCAAGGATCTGTAATTGCAAATAGTGATAGCATAGTGAGAAAGCAAGCACTCCAGAGGCTGGAAGGAGGTTAGTGAGCCGAGGGAAGAGGCATTGGGCCACCTGACCTATGACCCTTAACAGCACATCTCTGCGGCACCCGCTGTGGGACCTTGAAAGGTTTAAACACCAGTGACCCATTGGACTTAATCCATGAGGGACAAAAGGCTGTTTGCCCATGCTCCCAGACACTAGGCTGACACCAAGAGGCCCTCAACTCCATAATTCTGTGGCCATCAGTCACATAAGGCCATGCTCCAGGCTCCTAGTATTCTGGCTGGACTCCACCCCCACAGTCACCTGGCTACAGCCAGGTTTGCCCCGCCTCACAGTTGCCTGGCAACAGCCAGGTAGCCCGCCCACTATAAAAGGAGCTACTTGGCCCCTCCTCTCTCTCTTACTCTCTCTTACTTTCTCACTCTCTTCTGTCTCTTGTCCCCAGTTCCCCTCTCTCCATTCCCTCCCCCTCTTTTTCCACGTGGCCATTGTTGGCTTCTATTTCCCTACCTTTTCTCTTTCCCTCTACTTTCTACAATAAAGCTGTAAAATCATGGGCTGTCTCCTTTCATCTAAACCTGCCTACTGGATCAATGGAACAGGCCTCTCAGCATTTCCAGCCACCAGACCAGACCAAGGACTCGCACCCCACAGCTGGGTCTCCTCCACAGGTACCCAGGCCCACAACTCGACTTTCCCAAGTTTGTACATCACAGGGTTTTCTTGAATGCCAAGTGAACAAGAATACTCACCCTCCTCTACACACTGGCTTCTGCTGCTTTATGTCAGTTGTGGTGTTCCTCTACAGTTCTTCCTAATCACATACAACACAGGGACATTTGGAACCTCTTATTTCTTCCCACTCCATCTAAGTCTTCATATTAAAACCTTAGTGAATACTATCATTTATGTGAAGTTCACTACATATGTAAGAATTATTTCTCTTAGTACTCACAAGATAAACAGTATTATTCTCACAGGTTTATAAAGGCATATAAAAGTGAACTGACTTGTCTAAGGCCACACAGCTAGAAAGCAGATGAGACTGGGATTGGGCCCAAGTGTCGTGTAGCTACTTTCTCTGAATTGAAACATTTCTGCTTGGAGGGAGGAAGGTAGTACTAAAGACTCAGCTCAGGAAGTTCACAAAACTTACAAGACCTAGGAAGCTGGAAAGGTACAAGACTCTAGAGATCCCTCCTGGAAATTACACAGTCAGGAAATAATTGCTGGGTGGAAACTCACTTCAGAAGAGCTGCCTATGAGTTGGGCAGAGAGTTCCAGAGAGACAAAAGGTGAGCCATCACCCAAGCCAAGGTGGGCTTTTAGACATGCGGCTGGCTTTTGAGTCTCCCATGCTCCTGTAGGCAACTCCTTCTCTATGTTCCTCTGATCTTGGCGTCAGGCTGTGCCCTACCATATGTTAACCCATATTCTGTAAAACTATGTTGCTGCTGCTGTCTCAGATCACCTTGCTCTAAGAGACTTCCCCTTATAACTACCTCTTGACTCATTTTTCAGAATGCCTCTACACCTAGTGGATCCACAAACAACACCACCCAGATGGTGCAGATAAAGAAATGATTCCTGGGGAGACAAAGGGTGCCTCCCTGTAAATTTTTCAGGGCAAAGTGAAACTGTAGAAGGATATGGGTGTATTGCATTATAGCAGGAAAACCAGACCTTAGGACTTGTCTGATGCAAGAGATAGAAGAAAAGCCTTAAGTCCCTCACCTGGACCCTAAAAAGAAAGGGAGACACCAATGCTGCAATGGGGAATGACCCACCATCCTTCCACCTGTGTGTGCAGAAGGGCCTTCAGGCATACACCTCTGGTTGTTTCCAAGGCTTCATTTTGGCTAGGCCCCTGCTATTGGCACGGCCTGTTTGAAATGCTGTCTGCCTGTCCTTATCTTCACCTATATGGATCTGCTATCCAACTATCTCCCTAGAACAGTCTGGTCCTGCCTTCCCATTCCTTTACTACTACAGCTCAGGTCTGCCCCTGAAGCCTGACTCTGCAGCAGCACAAGGCCTCTCCATCAGACTCTAACAAGTTACTTACTGCTGACAGAGACTGCTGCTTTTCTGGACCCTCCAGCCTCTGACATTTCTTTAATTCTCTGGGTCTCTTAACTCTTTCCAGCTAATCTAGTAAATACATATATATATACATACATACATACATACACACACACACATATACACACACATATATAAAATGCAACACACAGTGTATATATATATATATATATATACAGTATATACAGGGTATATATAATATATGTATGTGTATATATATATATATATATATATATATATACTGTGTGTTGCGTTATGTACAAGATGAGAGTTAATACTAGTAATTAAGACCAGAATAAAAGAACCTATGGTTGTCTCAGCCAGGGCTGTCATGGACAGAGGGACTACCTGTCACATTGCTGCCAATGATCTGAGATACCTTGTGGATTTATTTCATAAATTCTGAGACTGTGGAAAGATATCAACGTATTCTTCTGTGTTTCTGACATATCTTACTGCTGACACCCCTCAAGCTAGACTTGGGCAGAATCTACTGTTGGGGATCAATCTGGAATGAGGAGATGTTTGCTCATGTATCTCAGGAAAAGCCACCATATAATCCAGTTCTGAAACCACAATTCTCAAATTTCCACATAGTCCCCCATTTCAGCCAGGCCACTACTTTCTTATGAACTTTACTTTCTTATAACCTTTAATCTGTCTATTCTTTGAATGAGAAACCCTGTGCTTTTCTTTGCTCTCTTTAGAGATAAGGCTAATAAATATAAAGGACTCCTACACTTATTCCTTCTGCCTTTGAAATTTTCCTTTAAAAACAACAAAAAAACCCTTTATAGAGTGATATGATAAACTGTGCTGGCTTGAATGAAAATGGACCCCACAGCCCATAGGGAGTGGCATTATTGGAGGTATAGCCTTGTTAGAATAGGTGTGGCCTTGTTGGAGGAAGTGCGTCACTGGGGTGGGCTTTGAGGTTTCAGAAGCTCAAGCCAGGTCCAGTGTCACTCTCTCTTCTACTGACCCAGATGTAGAACTCTTTGCTTCTTCTCCAGTACCTCATCTCCCTGCACATGGATGTGTTTCCTGTCAGATCAACAAATGAACTAAACCTCTAAAACTGTAAACCAGCCCCAGTTAAATGTTTTCCTTACTAAGAGTTGCAGTGGTCATGGTATCCCTTCACAGCAATAGAAACCCTAAGACATAAACATTATAGCATCAAAAAAAAAAAGGCATCATTTAGATTGTCAATAAACTAGGGGAAAACATATCAAAAGGGATGCAGCTAAATGATTTCCCAGAAGCTTCTAGACAAAGTCAGAATACTGAATTTTAGGACTGGTTTACCTGGGGTAAATCATTTACATCTTGGGGCTCAGTTTTCATATCAACAAAGTGGAGAACACAATAGTATGTATTAACACCGTTGTGAAGATTGAATATGGGAATATATATGAAGATGGCCCTGGCCTCTGTCAACCTCCTGTTTGTACCTTTTCACCAGTGTTAGATGAAGCTTCTACCTCCTCTACCTCTGAGAACTTCCTAGTACACATCCATTACTTCCAGGTCCAGCCCTTTCCCTCCCCTGTGCCCTCCCAACAGTCTAGTGTTGGGGAGAGGTCACATTCTGGTTACCATAGCATTGTGGTTTTAATGAGCATTGTTCCACACAGGCTCCCATTAGATGCACACTTGCCCAGAGCTGGTGGTTTTGATTTAGACCACTGTGGAACCTTTTTCACATGGGACAAAGCTGACAGATATAGATAGGGCTTATAGAGCTGAACTTGCAAAGTCCAGCTCTATTTCCAGCCCAATCTCCAAGCCTGCTGATCCACTAAGAGGAAAAAGACTGAGTTCCAAGTCCCCACGACCACTAACGGACACTGTGTCTTCACTATCATGAGCCCATGAAACAAAAAGTCTTTACCCCCTACCTCACCCCCACAAGTTGCTCCTTGTCATATATTTAGTTAAAGCAATGAGAAAAGGAATCAATATACATATTTTCGAAAGTCAGATTTAATTCCAAGCCTATATCTGTTTTCTTAACACAGCAGTCTGCAAACAAGCAACAGAAAATGCCACTAGCAACTTGTGGGTAATAATGCAGCAAGAGAAAAGCAATGTGTTCCCTGGTTGCACAAAAAATGTATTGGAGTGGGAGGGGGGTCCCAGTGCATTCTCTCTCTTAGCCCAGATCACCATTGGAAATGGAGATATGTAATGACGTTAAGCCCTTGTTGATTAGCTTACTACAGGTAGGATGAAAGAGAAAGAAAAGGGGGGAAGTATTACAGCTAATGCTGATTTTTTTCCTCAGCTTGTCTCTGGGGAGCAAGTTTGACCTTTGTTTCTTCTTTTGTGTTTCTTGGTCCTGAAGAAGAATCATTGTGTCCTCTTGAAGTTCAACCCTGAGAAATCCTCCCCTTCCATCCTTCAGGCGTTACAACTTGTGTGGCAGCCCCTCAGAGACATCTGGCTCCCTTCTCCCCATCTTTGATGCTCTTTTTTCTCTCTCCTTTCATTCTTCTGGTTATTGCGAATCGCTCCCATGTTACAACCACATGCGTTCTGGTCTGTTTCAAATAACGTATCTCAAGACTTTAAAAGAAGACCTTCCACATCTACCACAGGATGATCCTGGGTCCTTTCGTTTGGAATACGGGTATCTTCCATAAAGGAAGAAAGAGAAGCAAAGCTGTGGCAATAAACACAAACTAAAGGAGGACATGGGGCGGGGGATGTGGGGGAGAAAGCCTAAGGTTCCCTGTTTGGAATACATTACTGAGATTTAAACAGAAACATCCCAAGTCTCCAGTCAGCCTTAGGAAACGGGTGCACTTTCCAATTCTTACCTCCCACACTTCAGCCCGAAAGGGAGAAACAGAGCCAGCAGGAACCAAGAAAAAATGAGGACAAGTCTATCAGAGGAAGATGGAGCCCGTGCTAAGAGTGTAGGCAGTGGGCCGGACTATTTCACACCAGTAGAGAGCACTGCTGGAAAACGCAGAGGGAGGAGCCGGCCTCTGCTGTCTGTAAACCTGCCTGATGACCTGGAACTAAGGGTTTCTGTTCCTGGGGTGACATTGATCTCCTGCTTGCCTGAGATGAAACACTTCTCTGTTCTTTCTAGATGCTAGCCATACCACGGTGACAGAACTTCCAGAGTTGAACAAGTAAAACAAATACACTGACCAAAGACCTTCTCAAAGATGTAGACAGAGACAGAGACAGAGACAGAGAGACAGAGAGAGAGACAGAGAGACAGAGACAGAGAGAGAGACAGAGAAATAGAGATAGGGAAATATAGACAGACAATGTGAACCTTCCAAACACACTTACTCTTGATCACTTTATTTTTTTTTAATTTAATTTTATTTTATTTTTTTAATTTACATTCCAAATCACTTCCCCTTTCCCGTTTCCTCCCTCCCCGAAAGTCCCATAAGCCCCCTTCCCTCCCTCTTTTCTCTGTTCAACCCCCTCTCATTACTCTGTCCTGGCGTTCCCCTACATCCAGTCTTTCCAGGACCAGGGGTCTCTCCTTCCATCTTTTTAGAAATCTATTGATATGCTGATTGTGTCTAGGGTATTCTGAGATTCTGGGTCAATATCCCCTTATCAGTGACTTCATACCATGTGTGATCTTTTGTGATTGGGTTACCTCACTAAGGATGATATTTTCAAGTTCTGACCATTTGCCTAGGAATTTCGTGAATTCATTGTTTTTAATTGCACAGTAGTATTCCATTGTGTAAATATACCACATCTTCTGAATCCATTCCTCCGTTGAGGGACATCTGGGTTCTTTCCAGCTTCTGGCTACTATAAATAAGGCTGCTATGAATATAGTGGAGCATGTGTCCTTATTGCATGCAGGTAAAGTCTCTGGGTATATGCCCAGGAGTGGTATAGCCGGATCCTCCGGAAGTGTCATGCCCAGTTTTCTGAGGAGCCGCCAGACTGCTTTCCAGAGTGGTTGTACCAGCCTGCAATTCCACCAGCAGTGGAGGAGTGTTCCTCTTTCTCCACATCCTCGCCAACAACTGCTGTCTCCTGTGTTTTTGATCTTAGCCATCCTGACTGGTGTGAGATGGAATCTCAGGGTTGTTTTGATTGCATTTCCCTAATGACTAAGGATGATGAACATCTCTTTAGGTGCTTCTCAGCCATTAGATATTCTTCAGGTGAGAACTCTTTGTGGAGCTCTGTACCCCATTTTTTAATAGGGTTACTTGCCTCTCTGGAGTTTAACTTCTTGAGTTCTTTGTATATCTTGGATATTAGCCCTCTGTCGGATGTAAGGTTGGTAAAGATCATTTCCCAGTTAGTTGGTTGCCGCTTTGTCTTTTTGACGGTGTCTTTTGCCTTGCAAAAACTTTGTAATTTAATGAGGTCCCATTTGTCTATTCTTGATCTTAGAGTATAAGCTATTGGAGTTCTGTTCAGGAAATTCTCCCCTGTGCCCATATGTTCAAGGTTCTTCCCTAGTTTCCCTTCTATTAGTTTCAGTGTGTCTGGTTTTATGTGGAGATCTTTGATCCACTTAGAATTGAGCTTAGTGCAAGGAGATAAGGATGGGTCAATTTGCATTCTTCTGCATGTTGACCTCCAGCTGAGCCAGCACCATTTGTTGAAAAGGCTATCTTTTTTCCACTGGATGGTTTTAGCTCCTTTGTCAAAGATCAAGTGACCATAGGAGTGTGGATTCATTTCTGGGTCTTCAATTCTGTTCCATTGATCTACATGTCTGTTACTGTACCAATACCATGCAGTTTTTAACACTATTGCTCTGTAGTACAGCTTGAGGTCCGGGATACTGATTCCACCAGAGGTTCTTTTACTCTTGAGAATAGTTTTAGCTATTCTGGGTTTTCTGTTATTCCAGATGAATTTTTGAATTGCTCTTTCTAACTCTATGAAGAATTGAGTTGGGATTTTGATGGGGATTGCATTGAATCTGTGTATTACTTTTGGTAAGATGCTCATTTTTACTATATTAATCCTGCCAATCCATGAGCATGGCAGATTTTTCCATCTTCTGAGGTCTTCTTCAATTTCTTTCTTCAGAGACTTGAAGTTCTTGTCATACAGATCTTTCACTTGTTTGGTTAGCGTCACGCCAAGATACTTAATATGGTTTGTGGCTATCGTAAAGGGTATTATTTCTCTTACTTCTTTCTCAGCCTGCTTATCCTTTGAGTATAGGAAGGCTTCTGACTTGCTTGAGTTGATTTTATATCCGGCCACTTTGCTGAAGTCGTTTATCAGCTGTAGGAGTTCTCTGGTGGAGTTCTTTGGGTCGCTTATGTATACTATCATATCGTCTGCAAATAGTGATAGTTTGACTTCTTCCTTTCCCATTTGTATCCCTTTGACCTCTTTTTGTTGTCTAATTGCTCTAGCTAGAACTTCAAGTACTATATTGAAAAGATATGGAGAGAGAGGGCAGCCTTGTCTAGTCCCTGATTTTAGTGGGATTGCTTCAAGTTTCTCTCCGTTTAGATTGATGCTGGCTACTGGTTTGCTGTAAATTGCTTTTACTATGTTTAGATATGGGCCTTGAATTCCTGATCTTTCCAAGACCTTTAGCATGAAAGGATGCTGAATTTTGTCAAATGCTTTCTCAGCATCTAATGAGATGACCATGTGGTTTTTTTCTTTGAGATTGTTTATGTAGTGGATTACATTGATGGATTTCCTTATATTGAACCATCCCTGCATCCCTGGGATGAAGCCTACTTGATCGTGGTGAATGATCGTTTTGATGTGTTCTTGGATTCGGTTGGCAAGAATTTTATTGAGTATTTTTGCATCGATATTCATAAGAGAGATTGGCCTGAGATTCTCTTTCTTTGTCGGATCTTTGTGTGCTTTTGGTATTAGTGTAATTGTGGCTTCATAGAACGAGTTGGGTAGTGTTCCTTCTGTTTCTATTTTGTGGAACAGTTTGAAGAGTATTGGTGTTAGGTCTTCTTTGAAGGTCTGATAGAATTCTGCACTAAAACCATCTGGACCTGTGCTTTTTTTGGTTGGAAGACTTCCAATGACAACTTCTATTTCTTCAGGGGTTATAGGATGGTTTAGATGGTCTATTTGATCCTGATTTAATTTTGGTACTTGGTATTTGTCAAGGAAATTGTCCATTTCCTCAAGATTTTCTAGTTGTGTTGAATACAGGTTTTTGTAGTAGGATCTGATGATTTTTTGAATTTCCTCAGTTTCTGTTGTTATCTCTCCCTTTTCGTTTCTGATTTTATTAATTTGGATACTATCTCTGTGCCCTCTGGTTAGTCTGGCTAAGGGCTTATCTATCTTGTTGATTTTCTCAAAGAACCAACTCCTCGTTTTGTTGATTCTTTGTATGGTTTTATTTGTTTCTACTTGATTGTTTTCAGCCCTGAGTTTGATGATTTCCTGCCTTCTACTCCTCTTTGGTGTATTTGCTTCTTTTTGTTCCAGGGCTTTCAGGTGTGCCATTAAGCTGTTAGTGTATGCTGTCTCCCGTTTCTTTTTGGCGGCACTCAGGGCTATGAATTTTCCTCTTAGCACTGCTTTCATTGTGTCCCATAAGTTAGGGTATGTTGTGCCTTCATTTTCGTTAACTTTCAAAAAGTCTTTGATTTCTTTCTTTATTTCCACCTTGACCAAGTTATCATTGAGTAGAGCATTGTTCAGCCTCCATGTGTACGTGGGTTTTCTTTTGTTTTTGTTGCCATTGAAGACCACCCTTATTCCATAGTGATCTGATAGGAGGCATGGGATTATTTCTATCTTCTTGTATCTGTTGAGGTCTGATTTGTGACCAATTATATGGTCAATTTTGGAGAAGGTACCATGAGGAGCTGAGAAGAAGGTGTATTCTTTAGCTCTAGGATGAAATGTTCTATATATATCAGTTAGTTCCATTTGGTCCAAGGCTTCAATTAGATTCACTGTGTCCCTGTTTAGTTTCTGCTTTCCTGAACGATCCATTTCAGAGAGCGGGGTGTTGAAGTCACCCACTATTATTGTGTGCGGTGCGATGTGTGCTTTGAGTTTTAGTAAAGTTTCTTTTACGAATGAGGGTGCCCTTGCATTTGGAGCATAGATATTCAGGATTGAGAGTTCTTGATGGTGGATTTTTCCCTTGATCAGTATGTAGTGTCCTTCTGTGTCTTTTTTGATGACTTTAGGTTGAAAATCAATTTTATCCGATATTAGGATGGCTACTCCACCTCGTTTCTTGGGGCCATTTGCTTGTAAAATTGTTTTCCAGCCTTTTACTCTGAGGTAGTGTTTGTCTTTGACACTGAGGTGCGTTTCCTGCATGCAGCAAAATGCTGGGTCCTGTTTACGTATCCAGTCTGCTAGTCTATGTCTTTTAATTGGGGAATTGAGACCATTGATATTAAGAGAGATTAAGGCATAGTGATTATTGCCATCTGCCATTCTTGACGCTATCTTTATGTTTGAGTGGTTATCTACTTTTGGGTTTGATTCAAGAAGGTTATTATCTCATTTTTTCCAGGGTGTTGTTTCTCTCCCTGTATTGGAGGTTTCCACCTATTATCCGTTGCAGGGCTGGATTTGTGGAAAGATATTGTGAAAATTTGGTTTTATCATGGAATATCTTGGTCTCTCCATCTATGGTGATTGAGAGTTTTGCTGGGTATAGTAGTCTAGGCTGGCATTTGTGCTGTCTTAGTGTCTGCATGAGATCTGCCCAGGATCTTCTGGCTTTCATAGTCTCTGGTGAGAAGTCTGATGTGATTCGGATAGGTCTTCCTTTGTATGTTACTTGGCCCTTTTCTCTTACTGCATTTAGTATTCTTTCTTTGTTTAGAACATTCGGTGTTTTGATTATTATGTGACGGGAGGTATTTCTGTTCTGGTCCAGTCTGTTTGGAGTTCTGTAGGCTTCTTGTATGTTCATCGGCATCTCTCTCTTTAAGTTAGGGAAGTTTTCCTCCATAATTTTGTTGAAGATGTTTACTGGCCCTTTAAGTTGCAAATCTTCACTCTCATCTATACCTATAATCCTTAGGTTTGGTCTTCTCATTGTGTCCTGGATTTCCTGGATGTTTTGGGTTACGCGTTTTTTGCATTTTGCATTTTCTTTGACTGTTGAGTCGATGCTTTCTATGGAATCTTCAGCACCTGAGATTCTTTCTTCCATCTCTTGTATTCTATTGTTGATGTTTGCATCTATGACTCCTGATTTCTTCCCAAGGTTTTCTATCTCCAAAGTTGTCTCCCTTTGTGATTTCTTAGTTGTTTCTACTTCCTTTTTTAGTTCCTGGATGGATTTGCTGAGATCCTTCACTTGTTTGTTTGTATTTTCCTGTATTTCTTTAAGGTATTTTTGCATTACCTCTTTCAGGATTTCTTCCTGATGACCCACGTTCTCCTGCATTTCTCTGAGCGATTTTTGTGTTTCCTCCTCATGGGATTCCATCTGTTGATCCATCGTCTCCTGCATTTCTTTAAGCAGTTCTCGTGTTTCCTTTGTAAGGGCATCTAACCGTTGATTCATTTCTTTAAGCAATTTTTGTGTTGCCTCCTTATGGGCATCCGTCTGTTGACCCATATTCTTCTGCATTTCTTTATGCAAATTTCGTGATTCCTTTGTGAGTGCATCTACCCGTTGATTCATCTCGTTAAGCGATTTTTGTGTTGTCTCCTTGTGCGCCTCCATCTTTTGATCCATGTTCTCCCGCATTTCTCTAAGCGATTTTTGTGTTTCCTTTGTAAGGGCTTCTAACCGTTGATTCATGGTCTCCTGTAACTCTTTATGAGATTTATTTGTGTCCTTCTTGTGATCCTCTAATAGCATCATGAGAAGTGATTTTAAATCCAGATCTTGTCTTTCGGGTGTGGTGGGGTATCCAGGACTTGCTGCTGTTGGAGAGTTGGGTTCGGATGGTCCCACATTACTTTGATTACTGTTAGTAACATTCCTACGTTTGCCTTTTGCCATCTGGATACCTCTGGTGTTAGTTGGTCCTGCTGCCACTGGCTGTTGGTTGGACCTCCTGTGAGCCTGCAAAGCTATTTCTGCCCCCCCTGGATTACCAGGATTCCCCTGGCACCGATTTCTGGGGCCTGCCTGCTCCTGAGTGACTTTGGAGCCCTAATGTGCTTTGCCCCAAGTGATCTTATATTGGGGAGGCCTTGCACATCTAAAGGCTCAGCCTAGTGGATTCCTGGAGCAGAGGTCGCCAAAGGGAGGCTGGCAGGCTCCTGCCCTGTGCAGGGGTGTGTGATCTCTCCTGGGGGGGGGGAGGGGGCGTCCCTCTGCCAGGCAGAAGTCCCACAGCAGATCTGGCGCGCTGGTCACTGCAGATCAGCCCAGCACCTGGGAGCAGGTTACACACAAGCTGCCTGAACCCGAAGCGATATTATGCCTGTCTGTCTCTGAGCCTGGCGGTCCCAACTACCTGGTCACTGGAGCAAAGATGGCGGAGGGCACTCTCTGTGGCGCAGCTCACCCTGTGGTCACGATGGCCCGCCGATCTGGCACCCAGACGACCACAGCGCCAACCCGCCCTCGGGCACAGACGGAAGCCCCAACAGGCCGTGTCCCAAGTGATGTTATATTGGGGGGAGAGCCTGGGTACCGGTCTCTCCAGCGCAGTCCGCGGGAACAGAGGTCGAGGAAGGGAAGCTGGCAGGCTCCCTCCCTGCGCGGGGTCCCTCCACCAGGCAGAAGGTCCCACCGCGGAACTGGCGCGCTGGTTACTGCAGATCAGCCCAGCACCTGGGAGCAGGTTACACACAAGCTGCCTGAAACCGAAGCGATATTATGCCTGTCTGTCTCTGAGCCTGGCGGTCCCAACTACCTGGTCACTGGAGCAAAGATGGCGGAGGGCACTCTCTGTGGCGCCGCTCACCCTGTGGTCACGATGGCCCCTCTTGATCACTTTATTGTACTTTGACACACTTTAGCCATGTTCTTCTAGAGAAAAGTCTAATCTCTAAGGAGGTCATGAACTTGTAATATCTGATCAGTGGGGAAAGATCTCTTATTAGATAATAGGTCATGGTTCTGCTGAACTTTACGCATACTGGCTCAGGCCTTTAAATCTTACAACATGAACCATGGAAGGCAGTTTGATGATGGTATTAAGTGGCCAATCTTTTTTTCCTTTGGTATTTTGTTTTTAGAACAAGCATTTCAATCATAGTGATATTTTCTAGGTGAAAATAATTTAAATGTCACTCAGTAGAAGATTAATTAATTTGCTGTTCCCATAAAAAACATTGTACAGATGGATATGTGTTTCTGTGTTAAAGATGTTCACTATATGTGTGTGTATGTATGTGTGAATATACATGTATATTTATACAATTTTTCAAAGGAAAATGTGTATTAAATGGAAGTGATAACATCTCTCCATCAATATCCTAGTAAAGCATAAAAATATGCAATGGTGGGAAAACAGCTAAAATGAATGGAATATGAAGAAAAGATATGGAAACCCATTATCTTGTAACAAATTAGAACTATATGTTTTTAAGAGAGTTTGAAATGAAATACTCTACATCGCTGGACAAAGCTGCTCTTAGAAGCCATACATTATTAAACAGAAAATTCAGTGCCAGGAGAAGGACACTTCCTTGTGAGTTGCTAGTCCCCCCGCCATAAACCTCCCACAACATCTCAAGCTTTTGCCATTCAAAGTTTGTCTACCAGAACTAGATGATAAGACCATATGGTTTAAGGTACCATGAAGAAGACACCACATACCTCAGTTGCATAATACAAAGAAATCAAGCTAAAATTGAACTGGAAGCTCCCTCCACGCCAGTTGACTTTCACAATCCCAGAAGACAGCTAGGGAGAAAAAGCATCAAGAGTTTTGACCAACTGTGGGCCCTCTGATCTGATACATGAGACTGATCTGTCAAGGAAGATGTGACCACCCACACAATAGTGACACTACTATTGTGGAGATGACCAACTACTTTCTGATTGAATTTGAGGCCTGCTTCACAGGAGGAAACCTTGTCTGGTACAGCAAATCTAGTAAAAACTTCATGGCACATGAGTTCATAGACCCTAGACAGGGAGCTTCTAAACATTCAGATATTTCAATTATATGTATTTTCCAATCACTCTCCCTGTTAAAAACCAGCGTTAAATGTTGAAGTTAAAGTGGATTTGAGCTAGTTCTCTGAATCATGAAGGACCTAAAGACTCAGGGGATGTTCATACATTTGACAACTGAGGTACGTATGAAGACAAGAGGTTTATTTTGACACATGGTCTTAAGAGTTTCTGGACAGGGTCATTTGAAAAAGTGTTTACCTCTTTTCTTCACCCTCTTCTCTCTTGTGGCACTGGGGATTGAACCTATTAGGCAAGCTTGTTACCATTGAACTTTATCACCAGACCTGAAATTATTTTTCAGTTTTGTATCATCAGACAAGTCACCTGGCTTTAGGCATCAAAATAGGCTGCTGCTACTACTATGTTACGTGACATGAATTTAGATCCCAGTACAGGTACTAAATTAAGGGCCATTGTTACACTAATTTATCATAAGCAGGATTTATCATAATTGGTCTTAAATTGGGAGTTTGGTAGACCTAAGTTTGGTGTCAGCTACCACTAGCAGTACATTACAGTTACAATCACCTAACTTTTGCCCATGACGTCTATATAAGATGACGGCTCTAGTAATAAGGGTATATTTACAATGTGAAATCATTGCTTAAGCGCAGTTGGGATCAGTTTCAATAAATCCATGCTATGGTTGTTATGTAACCATGTTATGGTTGTTATGCCATAAGCAGACACAGTCGAATGCACTCAAGTGTTTGGAATGAGTCATAGCAGGGTGGGCCATCTGATGGGCCTCTGCATTAGAGATGAGGAAGAGACCTCCTCCTGGACTGTGATGTTACGCCTCAGTGTAGCCAGGGAGGCAAGAGCATGACTTTCTTATTTCTTATGAGCTACATAAGGCTCCTCCTGATGAGGGCCCAGTCTCTCTCAGAGGTTTCTCTACTTCGGGAAATTATCCACACATTGACACACATGCCCAGCTTCTCAGCGCTTACACTTTAAAGGAAAAGGAACCTGTTTAAAATGTTCTGAATGACTGACAATTTCTATGTTACTTTACAGTCTATTTGGTTGTTCACACTCTTACTCTTTGCAAACTGATCATCACAAACAGTAGTGGTGATGGAGTTCCTTGAACAGAAGGTTTTCATCTGACCTTGGGCAAAGCCTGGTAATGGAAATAAGAATAGTGGGTACTTCTGGGGTTGGAAGTCATTGATTTCATAGGGTGTGAAGAAACCTGTCTACATACAGTTTACAAAATATCACTTGCTTTAGTGAAAACATAGAATAAAAATATATTCGTGTACTGAGGTTTGCAATACTTTAATACATGTAAAATATATCTTGATTATGCAACAAATCAAAGCAAAACTCCAAACCTCAAAATGATATCTACTAAAATAACAGTTAGTTAATTTATAGAAAGAATTGAATTAATAGAAATCAAATTCCTTGCAGATAACCTGTGGAGGAGACAGGGAGGTGTACAAAGGAGGAAGGCTTAGCTAGTAATTACAAGGAGATGTTTTCTTCAGAAAGTTTTTATATAAAGGAAAGAGTATTCAGTGCCCTGAGAGTATAGCTACAGACAAAACATAAAATCGTGATCCTTCTGAAACTTGTATTTCCATTTCAGACATACTAGCAGGGTGATTTGCAAGCGCCCTGGTCCCAACACAGAACCTTCTCTTGCTGTGGGTCTATTCAGATTAGTTTCTGTAAGAAAAAAAATCATGAACCATAAGATTTGGGAGATGCTGGGTTGTTGAGTGAATCCACCCAGAATGTATAAAATCACGAGTGACTCCTCATCAAACTGAATACCTAATTAGTATAATACACACACACACACACACACACACACACACACACACACACACACACACAGTCTTAGTCAAGGTTCTATTCCTGCACAAACATCATGACCAAGAAGCTAGTTGGGGAGGAAAGGGTTTATTCAGCTTACACTTTCACACTGCTGCTCATCACCAAAGGAAGCCAGGACTGGAACTCAAGCAGGTCAGGAAGCAGGAGCTGATGCAGAGGCCATGGAGGGACGATACTTACTGGCTTGCTTCCCCTGGCTTGCTCAGCCTGCTCTCTTATAGAACCCAAGACTACCAGCCCAGGGACGGTACCACCCACAATGAGCCCTCCCTCCTTGATCACTAATTAAGAAACTGTCTTACAGCTGGATCTCATGGAGGGATTTCCTCAAGGGAAGCTACTTTGTGATAACTCCAGCTTGTTTCAAGTTGACACAAAATCAGCCAGTATACACACACATATATACACATACACACATACACATATACACTTACACATATACACATACACACATATATATATATATGTGTGTGTGTGTGCATATATATATATATATATATATATATATATATATATATATATATTCCTTTTGAACTCTTTGAACCAGGCTAGCAAATAACAATAACATTAGGCCTAGTGAGATGCTTCTGCAGATAAAGTCATTGCCACCGAGCTCAGTGACCTGAGTTCTATTTCGGGGACCCACACTGTAGAAGGAGAGAAGTCTCCTTCAAGTTCTGCTCTGGCCAGACGAGAGCATAATTGTTACAACATATGGGGACCCTCCTCATACCCTGTTCCTGCAGCCTACATGCTAAATAAATAAATAAATGAACTAAGGAATATCAAATATCACAAAAAAATACAGCCTTAAGTCAGCGAATCCAAGCCTGAGAGATCCAGACAGGCTATCCATCTGAAGCAGAAGTTCTGTGGGACCAGACTCTTTAAATGTGAAGTCTGGCACTCATTTCCAATAGGTATCATCTGACTGAATCAATTTATAGGCTACCTCGTCAGTATACGCCTGAGATCTGAACTGAGCTGTAGGAAAAGTCTTGAGCATCTGGTGTCTGAGTTCTTACATGCAAAAGAAAGTGTTGTCAAAAGAGTTGCTTATAATTTCTAGAAGCCCAATTTAAGTATTGATTAGAGAGTTGGGTATAACCTTAGAATTAACAGTGCCTTTTGCATTTTCTCCCCCATGGTCTAGAGTTTTGATAAAAATAGATTTTCAACACATATTCTAACTCTCTGGAGTGGCGCTGATTGATATCCAACTTCGGTCCCACTGTAACACCACATATGAATGAGAACATTTCAATTTGGGGTCTGAAAAGCTCAACATGAGAGGCATAGGAAATAACTAAATTAGATTCCTTTGCAAAGTATCACTTTCCTATCTATAAAAAATATGTGTTAGTACTCAGGACTTACTGTTGTATGTACAACACAAACCAGAGCCCTTAGCCTGTATGTGCATAGGCTGATGTTTATGGATTCTACTGTGGACCAGAAAATTTAGCCCGAGGGCAGCTTCTGCACATGATAAAACTGATTTCTGTGTGTCTCCAATGGCACCTCTCCCTCCTTATGTTTTTGACTCTTTGTCAATACCTACTTGTGTTCCTGTGATGGTTTATATATGCTCCTCCCGGGGAGTGGCACTATTAGACGTTGTGGCCTTGTTGGAGGAAGTGTGTCACTGTGGGGATGGGCTTGGAGATCTTCCTTCTAGATGCCTGAGCATGCCCAGTCTATTCCTGGCTTTCTTCAGGTGAAGATGTAGAACTCTCAACTATTCCTGCACCATGCCTGACTGAATGCTGCCATGCTTCTGCCTTGGTGACAATGGACTGAACCTCTGAACCTGCAAGTCGGCCCCATTTTATAAATGTTGTCTTTTATAAAACTTGCATTGGTCATGGTGTCTGTTCACAGCAGTAAAACCCTAAGACAGTTCCTTACAAAACAAAACAAAAAGCCCTCATTTTTGTTGTATTCCTATATCAGTGGCTTAAAATCTGACAGATCCTGGTCCTTGCTCCCAGCAGGACCACTGGAATTAGAGACCTTATATCAGGTTGCCACACCTCTCTCTGATCTTATTCAGATTCTCTTGAGAGAGACTTCATATGCGATCTGCATTTTGTCACTGCTACCTGTGAGATCAGCTTTCTTAAGTTAGTTTCTGTAAGAAACTCATTCACTTATTTCCTAAATATTTAATGATAATTGGGGACTGAAGATATTTTTCTAAAAACAACTTGCCTGGGCTTAATGGAAATGACACTGCAGTGGTACAAGGCAGCCAAGTAAACAGTCCCATTACATGCTGATTGATGCCACAGGGTCTGATGTGGCCCCTCCCAGGTCAGATTCATCTGGTCCATAGCTGCCAAATGAATAAAATATGAGTTCTCCATCAATGAGTTAGATAACTCCAGATTCTCAGAGTGCTCAGGCATTTCCTATAGAGCAGATATGGCAGTTTTGTTTGTATTCTAGAGGGACCATGAATCTGCACTGTTAAGATAGAGGCCAGAGAGGATTATGCAAGTCTTTGGCAGGATCTTGCTAGACAGGATGCAAATGGTGCATATTTTTTTTCCTTTACTGTGACTGTTTTGTTTGTTTTCTCGTTTATGGTAAAATTGCTAATAATACACAAAAACAATATACAAATCTCTGGACACTCAGAGGACTTGAAATTGTCCCAAAGTTATTCAAATTAAATCTATACTGTCTATTCTGTTTGGGTTGTGCCCAGTGATTGATTCTGCAGTTCTGACCATACGTAGCCTTCACTTCTGCTATTTCTATTACATCCCTGTTTCTTCCCAGGCCAAACACACTGGAAGGTTTGTGAAGAATCTCTTAACTATCCCTGCATATTCTTACTTACTTTGAACAGTAGAGCAGCCTCCATCAACCTTCCTTCTTGTCACTGTGGAAAGAACTAGAGAATACCTTTTATCTTGTTTGTATTATAGAGAGAGGGGCATTGGAGGTCTTAGTTGATGTCAGGAACACTGTGGAATTTGTCACCAAGCAGAGAGGGCTCTTATGGCTTCCTCTGTGTACTGTTCGGATGTAAAGACAAACAATGCCTCACACATCTATCAAGAGAGGGGGATGTGCGTGATTTATTGGCTATGAACCGAAGAAGATATGTGTATACATATGTATGTGACTGTGTATGTGTGTGAATGTGTATGTGTGCATGTGTGTGTATAAATGTGTGTGTGTGTGCGTGTTGGAATGTTTGCGTGAATGTGTGTGAGTGTATGTGTGTGTGCATAAATGTGAGTGTGTGAATGTTTGTGTGTGTGAATGTGTGTGAGTGTATGTGTGTGTGCCTAAATGTGGGTGTGTGAATGTTTGTGTGTGTGTGAATGTGTGTGAGTGTATGTGTGTGTGAATGTTTATATGTGTGAATGTGTATGAGTGTATGTGTGTGTGAATGTGTGTGTATAAATGTAAGTGTGTGTGTGTGAATGTGTGTGAGTGTATGTGTATGTGCCTAAATGTGGGTATGTGAATGTTTGTGTGTGTGTGAATGTGTGTGAGTGTATGTGTGTGTGAATGTTTGTATGTGTGAATGTGTATGAGTGTATGTGTGTGTGAATGTGTATGTATAAATGTGAGTGTGTGTGTGTGTGTGTGTGTGTGTGTGTCTGAGTGGGGAAGGTAATTGGAAAGAGGCTTGTATACGTGTGTGTTCATATTTGGGGGATGGGGTTCACATGTTCTTCCATTTGTGGTCATGTGGAAGACAGAAGTGTACATGTTTCTCTGCTCTCAGAATGTCTAACAAACCCACCATTTTCATTTTGTCCTCTTACTACTCTGACCTAGACTGGGCAAAGGGAAGGCATATATACTATGTCTCTGACATACTCCTTAGCATAAGAACTTCTTATATTCCTTCAACTCCTTTCTCCCTTCCTTCCTTCTCTCCCTTCCCCTTCCTTCCTTCTCTCCCTTCCCCTTCCTTCATTCTCCTTCCTTTTCTCCCTCCTTCCTTCCCTCCCTCCTTCCTTCCTCTTCCTTCCTCTCTCCTTTTCCCTTCCTTCCTTCCTTCTCTCCTTGCTTCCCTCCTTCCTTCCTTCCTTCCCTCCTTCCTTGAGTTTTCCTCTTATACTATCATCTCTAATGCATGGAAATGTTTGCTATTTTCTCTTGTCTTAAAGGCCAAAGTCAAGATGGCCTGCTTTTTTAGTTGCTGTTGTTGCATGACTTTTCCTCAGATATGTACCATTCTATTCCCCCCTGTGAGGGCACTGATGATGGACCAAAGATCCAGGTCCACATGAGGCTGCTTTGGAGAATCCATGCATTTATTAGGCTTACTTACAGGAGCATGGCAGACTCCAAGGCAGCTACATCACTGAAAAGCCCACCTCAGTGTGGGTAACAAACTATGTAGCCTGCTTCTCTGGAGTTCTATGCCTAACTTTCAGGCAGGCCCACAAAAAAACGAAAAAAGACAAAGAAAGAAAAAAGAAAACTTCTCTTTTCTAGCAATGGTTTACTGCGTATATAGCCTCAGGTAATTACCTCCTGAGTCTTGGATCTTTCTGAACTACCCAGTCTTGTAAGTTTCGTGGCTCCCTGAACCTGATGACTGCCATGACCCTCCCTCCTCTCTTTACAGAAACAGTGTGACGCTTGTGTCTGAGTCACTGGAAAGGACATTGTTTTACTTCTTTTCCCATCTCTCCCCATGAAAACTACCTGCTATTCCAATCTATGCAACTGAAGAAAATACACTCTTTTTACAGAAGCATACATGGAGTCTTGGGTAAATAATCCATCAGTGGATCCCCATTTCTGAGGCAGTCCTGTGGCTGAAGGCCTTTGTCAGCATCTCTTAGACATTCCCCCGGTGATTCACCGGGCACCACACTTACCTTCAAGTCCCACCAGACCAGCCTGCCTCACTTCAGGCAAGAGAACACATTATCTCCTGCTAAGCCCTGGATGAGGGATACCTCAGAAGCAGGAACGGGAAGTATAAAGAGGGATCACTTTTCCCTGATACAGATTTGTCCCCTGTGCTACCTACATGCCCTCACCCACTTCTGATTCCCCTACTCCCTATGGCCATAACTTGACTCTAAGTCCTTGAACTGACTCTTCTTTGCAGCATATTTTCCACTTTCCAAGGCCTATCTGGTTATGTTGGTCATAACCTTAACCTGTCCCAATTGCCTGCCATCTTAGTTTACTTTTCCCCCTCTGGACTGTTGTCCTTGGCTCCAAACTCTAGGATGGCTTCTGTCACCTATTTCCTAGGGTAGACATTTTCCAACCTGCCCCTGTTTATGTCCCTTGGCATCCTGGCCATGGGAAGCTCTAAATAAGGGGAATCAAGGCAAAAATAATTATACTACCTAAACAGGAGGGATGTGCTATTGGATTTTGCGAGCAGAGAAGCCATACACAGAGAATCCTGTTGATTCTACACCTGCATAATCTTAACACTTTGCAGTTTCTCATGCCAAAGCACGCAACTTTCAAGCATTTTTTTTTTCAGGCATGGGCACTCTATGTCCATAAATAGATGGCTGCACCTAGTTCCAGAGATATTTTATTTATGATGAAAAGACTAAAAGCCATACATGATTCAGAGACTGGCATCCTATCAAAAATTTTGATAGCACCAGTCACGTGACTTCGGGCAAGTCCATTAGTTCTTCTAACCAGCAAGTTCTACACATATTTGTATCCCAAGTCCTTATAGTCTTAAAGATCAGAAATATCTTATTTTTATGGGCTGGTCCCCAATAAATGGCCTAAACACTTACTTCAAAAATTCACTAGTTCAACTCACAATAACATTGACAATTGTAAATCGATATGTCAATATGTTCTCATTATAAGTTACTTGTCAGTGTGACCATAATACTTAATAGAAACAACCTAAGGGAAGACAGCTTTTCTCTGACTCAAAGTTTCAGAGGATCTCAGTCCACAGTGGCAGGGGAGGCATGATGGAGAAGCCCAAACCATGTCAACTAGAGTGTATGGTGGAGGCCGTTCATATCACAGAACATTCTGAAGTAGGGAGGGAGAGAGGAACCAGGGCTGAGAATCACCCTTGAAGGGTGATTCTCTGGTGACTCTTCAAGCCCATCCCTGGTGACTCTGGCCACTAGACCCCCCATGTCTAAAAGGTTCCACAGCCTCCTGGAAGAAAGGGCAGTTAGCTATGGATGAATTATGCAAAGTATCTACCTGTGGTGGATGTTGCAGATTCAAAGTGAGAAATTATTTCTCCACCAGTGAAATGAGACAGTTCAAGTCAGATTGGATTAGATTAAATGTGGGTTTTTTCAGAAAACTGCTCTCAGGTGAGTCCACTGAACCCAAGGATTGAGGCAGGGGAAGTCACCATGGGGAGAGAGGGAGGTAGGGAGAAAAAGATGCTAGCTTGTGCAGAGAAAGAAGAGATAGAGAGGAAGAGAGAGAAGGGCAGGGGAAAAAAAGCAGGAGAGGCCAATATGTCTGGATTATAGGAAGGACCCTCTGGAGGAAGGGCAGCACAGTCCCTGGGCTGGAAAGTTCAGGATTGTGGGCAGAGTGTGCCAGGTAGGGACTGAGGGATGCTGGGAGAACCTGGAGGTTTGATATGTAAAATATGCACCTTTGAAACCACACAAAATATACCAGTTAACACAAAAAGTTGTCCAGGCATGTAGATTTCCCATACCGCTATGCCCTACAGTTTCAGGCCTAAAATCAGACATGTCTAAAAACCTTTCGCTTGCACTCCTGTAAGTTCATCAGGCTTATTTCACTTCCATTCATCCATCTCCTTGTCCAAAATCTAGATGATAAACTGCTTGAAGGCTGAACCTAATAGCTCATGTCTCCATATATACTAATATCATATAAAGCACTTAGCTCATGTCAGTGTTAGATATTAAGCCACGTGATACCTAAAAAAAATCTGTGGCATAAATATTGATATCACATGCATTTTTATAAAATTAGAAAGACATGTATGAAAGCTGAAATAACCTTCACCAGCATAGGTCCCCATAGAGAGGCAGAGCTTGGAGCTAAGCCCAGACAGATTAGTCTCAGCATCTACTTTGTTAATACTGCATTACCTTGCCTCGGCTAGATGAACAAGTAGGTGAGTAGCTGGGCAAACTGTTCCACTTGCTGTTTGTCCTTTATTACTCTTGGCACAGGCAGGATGATAGTGTGGAAAAACACGACCATAATTAAACATTCATGAAGTATCAGAATAGAAGTTGCTACTCAATCTGCAAATGCTTTGGGTGAGATTCGGAACCTACATACTGGTTCACCCAATATTTTCTTCAATTGTAATCAATTAAAAATATAGTTTCCTAGCTATAAATGCTAATTACTAGCTGTATTTACTAGCTTCATTTAATACTAATTACTTAGCTCTATTTAACCATTCCTATATTTTCCTTTTAAAAATTTGGTATGGAAATTTTATTTTAAAGCTATGCAGATATTTATATGACATAGGTAAGAAAGTGCCTGGGGAGAAGAGCAGGAATGGACTATGCTTCCCTGACTTCAAGTTACATGAGAACTTATACTGCCTAAGACTGTGTCCTACAGCACCCCCTGACTCAGAAATCCACTTGTTTTGGATTATCCCTGTACTACAGAGGCCACATGATAAAGGCTTGGTTCCCAGCCTACAGTGCTACTAAAGTGATGAAAACATTAGGAAGTAGACATAGGCAAGAAAGGAGTTTAGAGCTCCAGCAGTATGCCCTAGAAGGTGCCACTGGGTCCTTGGCCTCTCTCTCTCTCTCTCTCTCTCTCTCTCTCTCTCTCTCTCTCTCTCTCTCTCTCTCTCTCTTTCATTGTTCCTATTTAGCATGAGATGAGCAACCTCCTCCACCATGTTTCCCACTGTGATGCTCTGCCCTAACCATTAACCATCGATGAAATCTGAACCATGAATCAAGAGCAACCTGGTCCTTATAAATTGATTATCTCAAGTATTTTGTCATGGTGAAAACAAAACAAAGGAGGGGAGGGGAGGGGAGGAGAGGAGAGGAGAGGGGGGAGGGGGAAGGGAGAGGGGAGGAGAGGGGGGAAGGGGAGGGGGAAGGGGAGAAGAGAAGAGAAGAGAAGAGAAGAGAAGAGAAGAGAAGAGAAGAGAAGAGAAGAGAAGAGAAGAGAGGAAGAAAAGAAGAGAAGAAAAGACAGGAGAGGAGAGGAGAAGAGAAGAGAAGAGAAGAGAAGAGAAGAGAAGAGAAGAGAAGAGAAGAGAAGAGAAGAGAAGAGAAGAGAAGAGAAGAGAAAAGGACACACCACCCAAAGGTTTCTGGGTAAACTTGGAGGCTATGGCTTTATCATTTCTTTCAAAACAGATACATTCTCTCCTGCACATTGGCCACTATATAGCCCCCCCCCTTTACCTCTAATCACAATGCACACACTGAATAAACACTCATGTTTCTATTGCTGTCACAAATTCTCTGACTAAAATCCACATTAAGGAGGAACAAGGGTATTTGGCTTACAGTCCTAGGTCATGGTCCATCACTGAAGGAGTTCAGGCCAGGAAAGATAGGCCTCCTTACTCTTCCATACAGCACTACTTCATCCCACACATTGATGCTAACAGGAGCAATGGAGGATGCTGTTTATAGCTAGCTCCCAGGCCAACTGATACTTAGCTAGGTTTTATTTATGATATTTTGGGATATCTTCTTGGAATGGCACTGCCCACAGTGGTCTGAATCCTCCTATACCAATTAGTAAACAAGACAACCCCCACCCCACACACACACAGATATGCCCACAGGCCAATCTGACTTCAGAGATGATTCCTCAGTTGAGGCTCTCTTTTCAGATGATCCTAGGCTGTGTCAATTAGACACCTAAAGAAACCCAGGACAACTAGGTACACATGTGTCTAGTATTCATATTTTGGCGTGAGCTTGCCATCTGAGGCATCTCATTTATTCCTATGGTCTTAGATGTCTTTTAAGAATATCAACTTTCTGTGGAGCAGAAACTGATGGAAAGACCATCCAGAGACTGCCCCATCTAGGGATCCATTCCACATACAGTTACCAAACCCGGACACTATTGTGCATGCCAACAAGTGCTTGCTGACAGGAGCCTGATATAGCTGTCACCTGGGAGGCTCTGCCAGTGCATAACAAATATAGAGGGGGACACTCTCAGCCAACCATTGAACTGAGCACAGGGTCCCCAATGGAGGAGCTAGAGAAAAGGCTCAAGGAGCTGAAGGGGTTTACAGCACCATAGGAAGAACAACAATATGAACCCACTAGTACCCCCAGAGCTCCCAGGGACTAAACCACCAACCAAAGAGTACACATGGCTCCAGCTGCATATGTAGCAGCGGACGGCCTTGTTGGCCATCAAAGGGAGGAGAGACCCTTGGTCCTGAGAAGAAGCTAGATGCCCCAGTATAGGGGAATGCCAAGAAAGGGAAGCAGGAGTGGGTGGATTGTTGAGCAGGGGGAGGGGAGATAGGTTAGGGGATTTTCAGGGGGAGAAATCAGGAAAGCGGACAACATTTGAAATGTAAATAAAGAATATATCTAGTAAAAAAATTAAAAGAATATCAACTTCCACCCATCTTTGCACTAAAGTGTTCACTAAGCCATCTAATACTTAGTATAACATATCCAAACCAGAACAAATACACTTCCCTTTAAGATCAGATTCTCCTGAGGGAAAATGCAGAACCATAAACATACTCCAAATAGAATCTTAGAAATCAAGCTGATCATCCCCATCTTTGCATCTTATACCAAGTCAACGATCCATAAAAGCTTACAGTGTTGTCTGTTGTTCATCTTATAGCCCTGTTCCCCCTGTTCCCTACCACCGTAACCCAGGCACCTCACACACATCTGGACATCTCTAGAACTCCCCTAGCAGATGGCCTACTTCTATTCTTGCATTTCCCAACAGATTCAAAGAGGAAACCATTTTCTGATTTAAGCTCATTCAAAGCCTTTGCAATGCTCTGAAAACAAAGACAAGGACTTTATGATGGTGCCCAATACATCACGTGTTCTGCTCCAATGTCTGCCACTGTACCTCAGGCTCCTCTTCCCTTGGTCTATTAATCTCTATTGCTCCTGGTCTTTCATGGGTTCATCAGATATACTGAATTCTTTCCTGCTTCTCTGATACTTTATACATGCTGCTTCCTCTGTGTGGAATTCTCCACCCCACCCCACTCCCGCCCCGCAACTCCCTACACCAACCATCTATTATCCGGTCAGTCTCAGGCATACTTTGAGACCTCCACTTAAGTGATAAAAGATATACTTGAGCACCTATAATTGCAGACTAGGTTAAATCCCCCGTTATCTATTTTCATAGCATAATGAACTTCCCCTATCACATTGCATTGGCTAGTATATTTTCCATCATTGTTTTCTTAGAGTTGGTTTTGTATATGATTGAGTCTGTCTCTTTTAGTAAATTACAAGCTCCATGGGGTGAAAGTCCCCTGTCCTGTTTAAAAGGACTGCTGTAGCTGTAGGAGGTTGGAAGACAATAATAACCACAGGCAGTTGAGGGCCATATTTCATTTCATCCTTACAATAACTATGCAGGGAACTATTAATGCTCCCCTTTGGTACATGAGAAAGTCAGTGTTTCATGGAATCATAGAAGAGAGGTTACTTGACCAGGTGGCATAAGACAAGGCTGGTCTATCACTTAAAGTCTGTGTTCAGTAGCTCAGTTTTTCTGAGCAGTGCTGTCTCTCCAATTACTTAAAAGTTGACTCTTCTTAGAAATGAAGAATGCCCATCATAATCACTC
Source organism: Tokudaia tokunoshimensis (assembly GCA_036184795.1). Lineage (NCBI taxonomy): Eukaryota > Metazoa > Chordata > Mammalia > Rodentia > Muridae > Tokudaia > Tokudaia tokunoshimensis. Next base: position 22,202,110 of record BTHU01000007.1, on the reverse strand, counting down.
TAATTTTTTTTTCTTAAGCATAATTGCCTACTAAGAATTCTCCCTGGCTCTTTTGTTCTTTGTCTAGTCTACAAAGTAGAAACATTGCTTTGGTATTTCCTGGGAGTTCTCTTGTTTTAGCAAAAATAGTTGCTATCACGCCCGTTCAAGGCAAAGTCCAGTAAAAGCTTCCGGGAAAGTCATGATAAGTAAACACATATTTCACATCCATTGATAAAAACACACGGAGAAAGGAATTGGGTGGATTAAAGTAAATGAGGTCAAAAAGAAACGGAAAGAGATAAGTGTAGGAACAAAAGAAACAGAAGAGATAATACAGGAAAGAGAAGAGGTAATTGCAAGGACATGGGAAATACAGAGAGCAGTAGACACCCCAAAGTCCTATGCATATCAATTCCAAATGGGAAAAGTTGTTTAGTCTGTGAATAAAAACCATGTTGTCTCAAGTGTACAAGAGTGCAATCGCCAACCATCAGAGCTGCTGGTTATTGTTCTGACTGTGTGGGTTGTTCCTGCAAAGACTTTATAATTGTTTAATCAAAGCTAAATTTTATACTTGCTTCAAATGCCTTGGATGAAAGAGCAAACTTAAAAGGAACCTGATGTCCCCGACTGTCCTAAACTAAAATATGCAGTCTGTCACCTCTTCATAGCCTTAAATCCCCTCCGCTCCTAACAGTAGAATCTAACAGTAGAACAGCAGCACAGCCCAGGGCAGACCATTTTCCACAAGAATAAATGAGATGCCTTGGTCAGCAAGTGTACGCCAAAATATGAATACTAGACTCATGTGTACCTAATTGTCCTGTATACTTGACACAGCCTAGGGTCATCTGAAAGGAGAGTCTCAACTAAGGAATCATCTCAGAAGTCAGATTGGCCTGTGGGCATATCTGTGGGGAATAGTCTTGTTTACAAATTGGTATAGGAGGGTTCAGACCACTGTGGGTAATACCATTCCAAGAAGATATCCCAAAAGTCATTAAAAAAACAAACAAACAAAAAAACTAGCTGAGTATTAGTTCCTTATCTATAAACTAGAAATGATGGCTCAAAGATAGTTTTTCTTGGTGCATGTTCTTAGCTCCTAGAGTCTCACAGAGGTACGTATGAAGGTCTTAAGGAAGAATTTATATCATAGCCTCAAACTGGATGTGCAAATCTCCATTGTGTAATCTGAGATCTCTCCACTACGCTTTCTATGCTCTTCTGTCCCTCCTCAATTCCAATACTTTAAACTTCAGGTTACCATGACAACACCTCCTGTGAAATAAGAATAGTTTAACTAGACAGATTTTTTTGAGGTCATTAAAAATTAAAGTGATAACTTTCTAATTTATTCCAGATAAGAACTGATAAATCAAGCATAAATTAATATAATATCAGGTTTGACAAATACTTTTTAAAGGAAATCTAACTGTTTGGCGGCTGTTTTAGTCTCTGAAGAGAAAAGAAAGATATTCCTAAATGTTTCTCCTTTGGAGACATTACCCCTGAATTCGAGTGGCTCCAGAGGCAAATGTTTTCAATAACATCATCAGTGAGTATTTCCTTGATATTCAGAAACTATGTTCTAGCAAATACCTGTGAGTTTAGAAACTCTGAGGTTGGGGATACACTGATCAATTTCATTATGAGCCCTCCTAGACATCTGAGACCTTCTTCTTTACGTGCTGATGTCAAAAGCTTGGATGGGGCAATGCTAAGGGAAATAGATAATGATATGAAAAATGTCTAGTGTGCATTGCTACGTTTTCATCATCAAAGATGAAAATAACATTAAGTGTGCCATATGATATCACCGGTTTGGCCTACATAAAACACAATATGTAGCTCAACCTAAAAACAGCTCATTGGTATACATTTAGGTAACCCACACAGGGGAAAAGAAGCCACTTACGCAGAGCCTGACATATGAAAACTCAGGCTCAACAATGCTTCCTTGTCATCCCCCGCCCTGCGATGCTCTACAACAAACTCAGTCCAGGCTTCCGAACTCAGAAATAAATTATGAGTAATTCTTAGACATGCCTTCAGTATCCAATGGAGATACAACAGGCAGCTCAGCCCATATGTACGAGAGACTGAACTGTCAGATGAAGAGAATGCCACCAGCCTAGCTTCCTTGGGAAAAAAAATAAGTAATTGTCTTCCAATAATCATGATGAGCAAATATAATACCTATTTGCCTATACATACCTCTGGATCAAAAGAGTCAGGAAATTTACCCCTACATGAAGCTACCTTCCAGCCAATGTTCATCCCTTTCCAAAATGCTCTCTCACAGTCACTTACCAACAGTTCCACTCACTCCCAGAAGTTTGTTGTTCTTGTAAAGTAACTGGTTTCCAGGACAGAAATGAGCATAGGCCTCACCAATGACTCTAAAGCAAGCCAAACCCATGAAATGCAAGCTCTTTTCTGACGCCAATGCAAACGAAGAGGGAGTCCCAGGTTCCTCCTGCTGCAATGGCTCAGTCAGAACACATGGTGCAATACCCTGTGTGATTGGAAATGACCTGCAAAGAAAATTATCTCACTCTTCGACTAATCTATAGGAACCAGATGAGCAGCAATGGCTCCAGATATTAGGCTAAGCGCAGTTTGCATCATTTGTCATCTTTAGAGAAAAACAAAAAAATCAAGATGGAACAGGAAAGAAACTAGGATGATAAGAAAGGGAATAGAGAACTTTCCGCCAGTGAAAATGTTCTCCTCAGATTAAAAGAAAGAGTATATGAAAAATGAAAAATGCTTCTAAATCCACGTTTTAGGTTTTGTTGGTGTCTTGTTCCAGACAGGCTCTTGCTCTGTAGTCCAGGTTACCCTGGAACTCACTGTCTATGTCTAGCCCAGGTTGGACATGGTGATCCTCTTGCCTTGGTCTCACGAGTGTGTTGGGATTACAGATGTCAGGCACTCTGCTCAGCTAATTATCATATACTTCTTTAAATGGTTCTTACCCTCCTAAATCAACACACTTGCTAACCTATGACAAGAGGAGGGAGTCAACTATCAGCCAATATGCATGACTGAATGCAGAAGCAGAAAAAAAAAGGAAGGCACATGTAGATTCTATTTAGCACAAGGTTGGCAAGATAACATGTGTTAGTTAGTGAAGTCTCCTCAGCCATTCACATCTTAAAATAAGAGTCCATACTTTCTACTTGCTCCAAATCAAGGATGTGATCAAAGCATCGGCTATGACTGGAAATTGCACAGATACCCAAAGGTCATCCTTTTCATGGAGTGCTAGTAGTGTTCCCTTTTATTGGCTTTCATTGACTTATCTGGGGAAATGAATTCATCCAGCTCATGCCCTGAGCACATAGCCAGATAGATAGTAGTCATTCAGCTCAAACTCAAGGTCACAATGCACTTAGAGAGTCTAGACTCAAGTGTTTTCTTCCTACTGCCCTTTGACTCAAAACCACTTGAGTTGAATCTTCCAAACCCATCATCCAGAAACTAAGGCCATGCCACTTTGTAACCAAATCAGACATGGAAGAAACACTACAACTTAGAAAGACTCTGAAATTGTTAAGGTCACTAGAACCAGGTTATCCTAGCTAACTTTCTTTGTCAACTTGACACAGACTAGTCATCTGAGAAGGAACTCTCAATTGAGGGATTGTCTAGATCACACTGGGGTATAGGCCTGTCTGTGGAGGATTGTCTCCATTGCTAATCGGTGTAGGAGAGTCCCGCTAACTGGGTGGCACCATTTCTTAGCAGGTATTCTTTTTTGTTTTTGTTTTTTCCAGACAGGATTTCTCTGTGTGTGGTTCCATCTATCCTGGAACTTGCTCTGTTTTAGGCTGTCCTCAAACTCCCAGAGATCCATTTGCCTCCGCCTCCTAAGTGCTAGGATTAAAGGCACATGCCACCACTGCTTGGCCTAGGAAGTCTTTTTGATATATAAGAAAGTTAGTTATGCTTGGGTCTGTGAGCAGTCCAGGAAGAAGCATTCCTCTGGGCCTTCTGCTTCAAGCTCATGCTTGAGTTGCTGCCATGACTTCCCTCAATGAGGAACTATGACCTAGAAAGGTAAGCATTCCATTCAGGCTCTGCTTCCCTGAGATGTATTAGTATGATAGGCCCTTGATCACAACCAGCAGATCCCGGGAGGGGTTGCATGAGAACAGCTTCAGTAAGACAGCTCATTTCATGATGGGAACAAAAGCTACTTAAACCACTGGAGGGGGGTTAGCAGGGGCTTTAGGGGTGAGTATACATCATTGGCCCAGACCAGCAAGTCTCATTTACATAAGGAAAAATTACAGGTGCTGCACAACATAAGTTATAAGGAACTTTAACCTAGCTACCAAGCTATGAGCTATGTGACCTCCTGTGTAGAGATGGGCAAGGGTGGGGGTACAGGGCTATGTGCGTGAGGACATGCAGGCCTGGGGGAAGGAGTGTTTTATCGCTGCAACAGAAATGAAGCTAGAACATAGGCAAAGGCAATATAGTGTGTCTAGTCCACTTCATTTCTCTTAAAGAAAGGCACTCACTAAAGAAAGGCAATATTGTGGAGAATACTCATGGACGTCTGACAGCAAGAGCAGGAAAAATGTTTCATGTGTGTTATCAAATACGCTTTCACCTGCTAACATTTTCTGTTCCCTACGCTCTACATTTTATTGCATTCATATTAAAACAGGAATCTTTGTTTCAGTTCATTGTAAAAGGCTGAAAGTATTTAACATGCTTTTCAACCTAGTCTTTCTGACCTAGCCAAATAGACTCATGCAAAGATGAAGGCAGGTTTGACTTAAAGTGATGGTCAGGGTAATTCTCCTCCTTTCTCTTTCTCCCAAGAGTACTCAAGAGCTCCTGTCCCTCATTTCATTTCTCCTCACTCTTCACTGGCTTCCCCAAGACACACCATCTCATCACAAGGTACAAGTGGATCTCATCATCTCATCATCAACTTCAAGATCACATACTCAGCCATCTCTCACCAATACGTGTATGTCCCAAATGTATCAGAATCATTAATGTGTACGTACTCTTGGGTTTTTTCTTTCATACTTATCCCTATCATTTTGCTGTGGTCCTCTTGCCAGTACCTCAGAGTGGGTGATCTGAACAACAGCAATGTATTTCTTCAGGTTCTCAAGGCTGAAGGTTAAGATCAAGATGGCTAGCTATATTCTTCTGGGCACCTCCACCCTTATCTAGAAGATGGCCATCCTATCGTTGTGCCTTCTCAATGTCTTTCTGCATGCTTGTCTTTTTTTCATTTCCTCTTCTCAGATGGACATCAGTCATATTGGATGATGGGCAAAATATTGGTCTTGTGCTAGCTTAATTACCTCCATTTAAAGCCTTTCTCAAAATCCAATCACTTTCTGAGATACCAGTACCTAAGATTTCAGGATAGCAATATGGAAGGGCACAGCTCAGCCCCTAACACTTTATACAAGTGTGAGAGAAGAAAAAGAATGACAGAGATGTGACGATGACCTTCAATAAAGAAGAATAGGAAGGGGAACAAATTTTCTTCCTAGGGAAAGGGGTTATTCTAGACTGCAGATGACATGAGGCAAATAACTGGAAAGCAAGACATCTTCTGCTCAGATACCACAAGCACTGTGCCTTGGTCATGGGAGCTTTTTAAGGCCTATGAAAATCATCGGGGGTTGACATCTAATGGTTTCCAGATGCATGAAAGGACACAGCAATAATAAGAAGTAATAACACACACAATGAACTGATTGCTTTGCCTCTCCTCCTGTTAGTTCTTATTCAATACTCTCAATTATTGTTTTACTAAAACACATCAATAATGAGGGCATTGTTTGCAGAAAAATTCTTTTCCCTTACTTCTTAGAAGGCAATAATGAAGATTTTCACGAGACCATGAAAAGTCAATGTTAATTTTTTTTATCTGCATCTCATCCTGTGTTCTAGACACACCCTGCTAACTGCTCTCTAAACATACGTGTTCTGTTTGCCTCTAAATCTGTAAGTATGGCTCTGAATCCCAGAAAAGTATTAGAACCATCAGCAAAAATGCCACTTTCATACCTCATTTTCAGTGCCATGTCTATAAAATTGGTACTCTTTGGCCATTTAAGTTGTTTTTATGCATTCTATAACTTCATGTATTTTAAAAACAGTCCTTTCCACTTTGTTTTAGAACTAGCACTTGTCATACCACTCTGTTATAAAACACACAGATTCCTTGGATACAAAAACTACTACCTTGCCCATGTTTGTGACTAAGCGCTATGTGGAAAACAAACAGAGCAAATAAATGGGGTAATGAAGTAATTAGAATTAATATCCTTTAAATCTTCATAAACTATATGCTTGCACAAGACTTTTCTTTATCTATATTCACGTAATTACTTATATTGCTGTCATTCCTGGTGCCACCAGAGAATATTAGAGAAGATGATAGGCTTAGGTAATACTTAGCTTGGTTCTCTCCACTGTCAACTACAGAGGATAATGCTCAGATTAAGAAAGAAACAATCTATTACCGTAGTCACTTCCACATACACTCATTATATTTAATGTTAATGCTTTCAGGCATTTCCAAAGCAATACTCTCACTAATATACTTCTCACACACTTTCTCTGTGTGTTTCACAATGAGAGATGACACAGGCTCCCTTTGCTAAAAACCACACTCAAATTTCCAATCAATTTCTCACCTATTAAAAAGGAGTTATTTTTATATCTCCTTAGGGGTAAATATTTGAATAAAATCTGATATTTGTGAAGACTAGGCATGACTATAGAGCATAGGAAGCAAGGGGAGAGCACTCATGGGCTTTGACATCAGTAGATGGGAGACTGATTCCTGATACTTGATGTAGAGTGTCCTCTGACAAAGTTCCTAACTGCCAAAGAGCAAGTGTCCTTCACTAGACGGGTGAGCATCTGTCACAGACGTCACCTATAATGGTTCTAGGAACTCTAGTCTCTCATTCTTTGTAAGGCTTATGTGCAGTTAAATATAAAGTTTCATATATATATATACACACATATATATATACACACACACACACACACATATATATATATATACATGCACACACACACATATGGAGAGAGAGAGAGAGAGAGAGAGAGAGAGAGAGAGAGAGAGAGAGAGAGAGAAAGAGAATTTTGGTTTGGTTTAGTTTTTTGAGACAAGGTTTCTCTGTATAGACCTGGCTGTCCTAGAACTCACTTTATAGACCAGGCTGGTCTCAGTCTCAGAGATCTGCCTGCATCTGTTTCACATATACATATACATATACATATACACATATGTGTGTATATTTTATAAATATATAAAATCTTGTAGACCAAGGGAAAACAGAATAATCCTCTTACGTGAGGATACATCTTTTATTGTTGCTATTAAATAAGAACCCCTGCTTTCTCAAGAACATTTGAACTAGACTGTAATGTTTTTTTGCTGGAGGAGAAGAGGCAAAGATTCTAGTTGCCTCAGTAGCTAAAAACAAAGAAGGGTCGAAATCTAAGACAGTATAAAATATCAGAAACACAGGCCTTTGTCAATGGAAATAAATACAAAAGAAGAAAGGATAGATGAATGAATGGAGGAATGGAGGGATGGATGATTAACGGGCAGAGGAAAAAAAATGCCAATAACTTAAAGCATTACCATAGGATGCTGACCACCATCTGCCCAGAAAAGTAAGTTACAGAGATGTAATAGTCTCTCTACCTACCCAGATCCACAAGGTGAAGCCGTGACTCCAAAAGATCCCGGGTCAATCACTTGCCTGTGTGCGTTCTCTCAGAAAACACCCAATTCATTTGTCAGCAATGATTGTAGAATTTGGTAATTCTGGTAGGGAATGAAACTTCAAAAAATGTGTATGAGATTTCATATAGCTTAAATAATGGAATTTCTGATAATGCCACTTCATTTCCATGGTGTGAAATGTGCCCAGGGTTCAGGGTAGCCACTTTCAGTGCTCTACCCGAAATGTTAACAGGGGAATGAGAAAGGGGTGGACAGCATCCCCAACTCCCTTCCCATTGTTGAATGGAAGAAACAATGCCTCATAAGGTGAAAGTTTAGTATCCTGGAGATCCCAGATGGAAGGCCTAGACACATATCTCATGAGAGCAGCAGACAATCACACGTCTATGTGCTTCTCATTCCAGCACCCATGAAAGGAACCAGTCAACACGTCACAAAAGTTTGGCTTTCTATTCTGTCTTAGTTAGAGTTTTATTGCTGTGAACAGACACCATGACCAAAGCAACTCTTATAAAGGACAATATTTTATTATGGCTGGCTTATAGTTTCAGAGGTCCAGTCCGTTATCATCATGGTGGGAAGCAAGGCATCGTGCAGACAGACTTGGGGCTGGAGGAGCACAGAGTTCTACATCTTGATCCAAAGGTTGACAGAAGGAGACTCCTGTGTTTTCCAGAGGCAGCCAGGAGGAGGGTCTCTTCCTCACTGGATGGAGCTTGTGCGTAGGAGACCCCAAAGCCCACCTACACAGCAACACAGTTCCTCCAACAAGTCCACATCTATTCTAACAAGGCCACACCTCCTGAGAGTGCCACTTCCCATAGGCCAAGCATATACAAACCACCACACGCTCACATTTTCTACATTTTTCTCTCATTGTCCTTTGCATTTCTGAATCATCTCCATTTTCTTCTTCATCCTTCCCTTGCTGTTCTTCTCTTCCTCATTCTCACTTCTAAAAAAATTTCTTTAGTCACCTGCCAAATTCTGCCTTTAGAATGAGTTTTCATTTCTCTACCAATGTCACACATCTGTAAGATTTCTCTTAAACGAGACATTCGAGCTGCTCAGCTCTGGTTCCCACAAATGGCAGAGTCAATTTTTTCTTGTAAGAGAGGTTGTCAAACTACCCACAAATCACCGCCATCTGCAACGAGCTTCCACAAATGAAAAGGTTACCTTGATACATCAGGGGTTAGTTTCTCAAGGGCTTTCCAAGTGAATTATGAGGAGCAACCCTCTAAAATTGAGTCTTTTCCCTTTAAAAATCATGTTTCCCATTAAATGAATGGAAATTTACAAGTCCAGAGATGTTTAATTTAAAAAAGACAAACATTAACGAAAGAAGTATAGGGAAGCTCTGACTACAGGACTGTAACAAAGCACCCCTTTGAGCTTTTCTAATTCAGAGGTTGTATTGCCCCATGTAACACACACAGCAACAGGAATAAGCAAGCACCTGTCCTTTCTCTTGCAACAGAACAAAGCCTTCAAGCAGTGTCTTCCATTTATTTAAGGAAACTATGAAAGAGTCATGGCAAAAGAGGAACTAGAATCACAAATAGAAATCAAAGACGGCAGCTCAACAGAGCCAAAGAATTTCATTTCAGGATTCAGCGATCATAGACTCCAGTCAGGAGGAAAATTGTTGGACTGTAACAAATGAAACCTTGTGAAATCCTTTGGTAGTGCAGGTGGCATCTGACCTTGCTTAAAGATCAACCCAGTGAGTGGTGGAACTAAAAGAAGGTGGCTTGGGGATATGCCATGCAAATACTGAAACTCATTGTTTCTCAAAGAGATTCATCCTAATAGCATGAGAGTAAGATATGATTCTGATGAGCCAACGGAGTTCATCTGGACATTTCTCTTAGATTGACACCTCCATGAAAAATGTCACACTGATTATCAGAATACATGTCTCTGAAACAGGCAAAGAGGAGTGCTAAAATGAAATTTGTTTATCAAACAGACTGCTGAGTGAGACACTTTAGATCACATGCTAAAAGGGTCAGCTAGCGATGGTTCTCAACCTGTGGGTCACAAACCTTATGGAGGGGGGTCGAACAACCCTTTCTCATGGGTCACCTAAGACCATGAGAAAACACAGATACGTATATCATAATTCACAACAGCAAAATTATAGTTGTGAAGTAGCAAGGAAAATAAATTTATGGCTGAGAGATCACCACAACATGAAGAGCCATATTGAAGAGTTGTAACATTAGGAAGGTTGAGAACCATTGAGCTAGAGGAAATGAAGGTGTCTTTGAGGGCTCCCAGAATAAAAAAAAAAAAAAAAGAATTACATAGACTTAATTGCTGTTTTAACCCAATTCTAGGACTTCAGTATCCCCCTTATCCTCTTTAGTACCCACTGATGCTGGAGACCATCAGGTCCCTTAACACAGTAATGACCAAATTTGGCATCTCAAGAATTGACCGGGTTGAATTTTCTCTGGCATGAATTTGAGGTACATGTAAAACTTACTATGTATCATGTTAATGTAAATTCTTGTCTTGGTAAAATTAGAGAAGTCTTATGGGCACGAAAGCAAAGGCCAAAGGAGAGGAAGATAATGATGAAAGGCAAACAAATAGGCCCTCTGAGAGGCTCTACCAGCGGCTGACTGAGACAGAGGCAGACACAGCCAAGCATTGGACTGAGCCTGTGGGCCCCTATGGAAGAGTGAGGGGAAGGATCGAAGGAGCTGAAAGGGATGGCAACACCATAGGAAGAACAACAGTGTCAACTAATGGAACCCCTGGGAGCTTCCAGAGACTGAGCCACCCACCAAAGAACATACGTGGGCTGGTCCATGGCCTCCCCCCTCAACCCCCAGCATATATGTAGCAGAGTACTGTCTTGTCTGGCCTCAGTGAGAGAGAATGAGCCTAATCCTGTAGAGACTTGATGCCCAGGGAAGGGGGATGCCTGAGGAGGTGGGTGGACTGGGGAGGAGCACCCTCTCAGAGGCAAAGGGGAGGAAGGATGGGGTGAAGAGCTCTGGGGGAGCTGGGAGGGCAATATTTGAATGCAAATAAGTAAAATAATTTTTAAAAGAGAAGTAAATAAACAAACAAAAATCACTAAGTTCCACCTCCAAACACATAGGAAAAAAACATAAATATATCATTAAAATTAAAGGACCAACTATTTTAGCTATGTTATAAAATGAATGATAAAAATGAAGAATATTTGGGCAAAAACATATAAAGAATAGACGATAATAATATAAAGATTCTGGACTGGAATTACAGTCACTTTCCAAAGTGAAATTGGTTAATAGTTCAAGGTCATTTGAAAGGCACTTACAAGTTAAAAAAATTATGTTCCTGTAACTGCGTAGCTGAAAGCGTGGACTATGTTCCTCAGCTGCCTATGAATTCTCTTTAAACCAAATGTGTAGCTAAGGTAAGATTAGTTTATACACACACACACACACACACACACATAGACCTATATGTTTATGAGATACATGCAGCAATCCCATAAAAACAAAAAACTGGAAGCCCTAATATATATGCAAATGACATGTAAGATAAAATATAAATAAATAAATACCCTAGGCCTGGGGCCTGTCCTTAAGAGTGAATTATATACTCAAGTGAGACTCCACTGAAGAAAAATATTTTTTCATTTGCTAGTGGTTATCAATTGGAGATAGATTCTGAGTTAAGGATGGAGGCTTGTGCCCACTTCTCCTCTCAGCACTAGGACCCGATCTGGTGAAGATCCACTCAGGCCCTATGCATGTTGCCACAGTCTCTCTGAGTTCAGATGTGTGTGTAATGTGTGCATTAGTTGTGCTGTGTTTAAAAGGCCTTCTTCCCTTGATTTCCTCCATCCTGTCGGTTTGGTCTGTTGCCATGTATTGTGATGGTAAATTCTGTATCCCAAGGTCTAGTTGCCTCAACACATGTGAATTCTCACATATGCCAGCTTTTGTTGTGCAAACCTTAGCTTAATTTAAAACCATTGGTTAATGTTCAACATCCTTAGCCATCAGGGAAATGCAAATCAAAACAACCCTGAGATTCCACCTCACACCAGTCAGAATGGCTAAGGACAAAAACTCAGGTGACAGCAGATGCTGGTGAGGATGTGGAGTAAGAGGAACACTCCTCCACTGCTGGTGGGATTGCAAGCTGGTACAACCACTCTGGAAATCAGTCTGGTGGTTCCTCAGAAAATTGGACGTAGGACCTGAGGACCCAGCCACTCCAGGGCAAATACCCAGAAGATGCTCCAACATGTAACAAGGACACATGCTGTACTATGTTCATAGCAGCCTTATTTATAGTAGCCAGAAGCTGGAAAGAACCAAGATGTCCTTCAACAAAGGAATGGATACAGAAAATGTGGTATGTTTACACAATGGAGTACTACTCAGCTTTTAAAAACAATGAATTCATGAAATTCTTAGGCAAATTTATGGAACTGGAAAATATCATCCTGAGTGAGACAACCCAGTCACAAAAGAACACACATGGTATGTGCTCACTGATAAGTGGATACTAGCCCAAAAGCTCAGAATACCCAAAATACAATTCACAGACCACATGAAGCTCAAGAAGAAGGAAGACCAAAGTGTGGATGCTTCAGTCCTTAGAAGGAGTAACAAAATGCTCACAGCAGCAAATACAGAGACTAAGTGTGGAGCAGAGACTGAAGGAAATGCCATCCAGAGACTGCCCCACCTGGGGATCCATCGCATATACAGTCACCAAACCCAGACACTATTCTGGATGCCAAGAAGTGCTTGCTGACAGGAGCCTGATATAGCTGTCTTCTGAGAGGCTCTGCCAGAACCTGACAAGTACAGAGGCAAATGCTCACAGCCAACCATTGGACTGAGCATGGGGTCCCCAGTGGAAGAGTTAGAGAAAGGACTGAAGGAGCTAAAGGGGTTTGCAACCCCCAGAGGAAGAACAACAATATCAACCAACCAGACCCCCCCCCCCGAGCTCCCAGGGACTAAACCATCAACCAAAGAGTACACATGGAGGGACCCATGGCTCCAGTCCTATATGTAGCAGAGGACGTTCTTGTAGGGCATCAATGGGAGGAGAGGCCCTTGGTCCTGTGAAGGCTTGATGCCCAAGTGTAGGGGAATGCCAGGGTAAGAAGGCAGGAGTGGGTGGGTGGGGAAACACTCATAGAAGCAGGGGGAAAGAGAATAGAATAGGGGGTTTCCAGGGGGAAAACTGGAAAAGGGAATAGCATTTGAAATGTAAAGAAAGAAAATATCCATTTAAAAAAAGGGGGGGGGGAGGGAAATAAAACACAGACCAGGGATTCCAGGGCTGGAAGAAATATTGCTTGTTTTTCACCTCAGATGTATTGGACAACTGGCTCATATTACCCAAATCAACTTCAGAGGAGGACAATCTATAGTGGCACGCTTTTAATCTCAGCACATGGGAGGCAGAGACAAGCAGATCTTCATGAGTTCAAGGCTAGCCTGATACACAAATCAAGTTCCAGGACAGCCAGGACTACACAGAGAAACTCTATCTTAAAACAAATAAAATAAAGGTAATCATGAGGCAAATCACTAGAGACTTGAAAATTAAACACTCTTAAAAAAAAAAAAAACCTAGTGGTTGAATAGCTTGTAGCTGGGCAGGAGAGAGGTAGATGGAGTGGGAGTTCCTGGGCTTGGGGTCTGAGGTAGAGACCATGAGGGAAGGAAGGAAGGAGGAGGAGGGGGAGGAGGAGGAGGAGAAGGAGGAGGAAGGTGCCATGGGGGAGGTGGATCGTGAGTTCATAGCCATGAGGGTTGGCCTGTTGGAGTAGGAGAGACCCAGGCAGAACATGGCAATTGATATCTCGGGACTACAGACAAGGATGTAGACCAACTGGCATAGAGGGTTGATAGCTGCCCAGCTCTAAAACGTTAAGGCTTATTATAAGTATAGAGGCTTTATATCTTCTATTTAGACGCTAAATGATCAAAGGTGGGGTAGAAACCCCCAAATAGTATTTACTACAACACCATCCTTGCTGTCTCTTAAACTCTTTCTGTTTCCCTGAGCCCTGAGGGGAGGAATTTGACCGAAGGGTACCTGTAGGGCTGAGTGTTCCATGGTTTCTTACTCTTTGCATGTTTTCTGGATGTAGGTCTCTATATTTGTCCCTTTTACTACAAAAGGAAGCTTTTCTGATGATGGCTAAACAAAACACTGGTCTTTGAGTACAGCCAGATGTTGTTAGGACTCATTTATTTTGCTTTTTTTTTAGCAGAATAGTAGTATTTGTTTTGTTTTCTATATCCCTAGCTTACCTAGTCTCAGGTTTTAGGCTACTCAAGCATTGGGCCTAAGGCCCACTCCATGAGATGGAAGCTATACTTGACAAAGAGTTTAAGAGACAGAGGGAATAGTGTTGCAGTCAAGTATGGGATCCATCTCATGGAGTGGGCCTTAAGCCTAATCAGATTTTGGTTGGTTGCTCCCATAAGCTTTGTGCTACTACTGCACAAGCATATCTTGCAGGCAGGACACCACTGTAGATCAAAGAGTTTGTTGCTGGATTGGTGTTTATAGTTCTCCTTTGGTAATATGCAGAGTACCTTCCAGCTCCATGAAGACCAGTCAGTAGGGATGAATGCTCTAGGCAGGCATCAGCTTGACTTCCCTGTGTTCAGCGACTTGTGTAGGTGTTGCCTTCAGCAATCAGGCCTTACCATCAATTTGTGAAGAGCAACTATTAGCCTTATCAATAGCCTGGGTTGTTTGGGGGTTAGAGCACTGATAAGAATGCTTGTATCTTGGGGATCCTTTTGCCAGGAACTCAATTGCTTGGAATCCATTTCTAGGACTAAAAGCTTCATTTGGTGACAAAAGATGTCTAGTTAGGGCTGTCTCCCTGTTATTTGGTGATTTCATTTAGATCACCTCCATATATATTCACATACAAACATATACACAAAAATATATACATACATACACATATACATATATATATATACACATATACATATGGAAGCTTCTACTGTATTAGGTTTCCATATGTCCCCTCAAATAGCTCTTAGATTTAGCTATCCCTTCATGTATTCCAGTCCTTGCCTGTCTCTTATTTCTCCCTTCCCATCTGAATATCCTATTCTAGTTCCCTCACATTTTCCATCTATACTATATATTTTATTTCTCCTTCTTAGGGAGAAAAATCTCTGCCACTAGTCTCTTACTCTATACCTAACCTCTGGTTCTATGAATTGTAGTTTGCTTATCAATGACTTAACAATTCACATCCACATATAAGCAAATACATACCATATTTGTCTTTCAGGGTCTGGTTTACCTCACTCAGGATGATTCTTTCTAGTTATACCCATTTGAAAAAATTCATGATTTCATTCTTTTAATGACTGAGAAATATCCCATGTGTAAATGTACCATATTTTCTCTGTCAATTCTTCTGTTGAGAGACAACTAGGTGGTTTCTCGCTATTATAAATACAAAAATGAACATGGTTGGACAAGTATCACTGGTAAGATGAAGCATCCTTTGCGAATATGCCCAAGAGTGGTATAGCTGGATCTTTAGGTACATGGACTCCCATCTTCCCAAGGAACTGCCACACTGATTTCCATAGCAGCTACACAAGTTTGCACTCCCACCAGCAATGGAGGAGTGTTCCCTTACTCCACAGTTTGTTTTATTGATCTTGGCCATTCTGACAGGTATAAAATGAAATCCCAAAGTAGTCTTGATTTATATTTCCCTGGTGACTAAGGATGTTGAACATTTTAAGTGTTTCTCGGCTATTTGAATTTCCTCCTTTTGAAAATTCTGTTTAAATATGTACCCCATTTTTAATTGGGCTCTTTATTTTCTAAACATCCAGATTTTTGTTCTTTCTGTATTTTAGATACTAGCCCTTTATCAGATATATAGTTGGTAAAAAAAAAAAAAAAACTTTTCCCATTCAGTGGGCTGCCACTTTGTCCAAATGACTGTGTCCTTTGCTATGCGGAAGCTTGTCAGTTTTATGAGGGTCCATTTATTAATTGTTGGTCTAAGTACTGTGCTGTTGGTGGTCTTTGAATTGCCCCTTATCTGAACTCTCTTGGCTTACCTTGAATCTCCAAATCAAGTTGCAACATAGAAACCTGAGACAATCATTAAATCATGTGAGATCATGACTCTTCTCAGCTCAAAGCACCTCAATGGGTCTCAGATATCTGTGACTAAAATCAAAATACTCTCATTTCTGGGCTCTGCTTTCAACCATGTGACCTCACCCCTGCTTCCTCTCTCTAGTCTATGCCACTCACCTCACTGGCCTGATTCCCCTCCTCACGCATTCCAGTTCAGATGCTACTCTGAGAGCTTGCATCTACTGGTCCCATAGGAGAACACATGCCCACTTTACTTCATTAGGTCATCACTGAAATCACCTCATTAAGTCCACAATGGCCACCATAACATTTTTCAATCTCCTCTGTAACTATTCCTACTTTCTATCTCACCATTATTTTTCCTCTTCCTCCACAGCACCATCTAACATACTAGACATTTTACTTTTATCTTCACTCTCTGCCTCTTCCGTTCTACAGTGTGAGTTCTGTGACAGCAGTGGCTTTTGTCCCCCCACCCCCATACCTAGAACAATCTCAAGCATCTACTTGGCACACAAATGTTTGTTGAATAAGTGAAGTAACATTGGGATGAAAACTAAGTGGCTTTCCGTCCTTTATTTTGCAGGGTTTTGTTAGCCACCGCTCTCACACACCCTAATCATCCGTTACAGTCACCTACATATTTGGATGGTGAATGGAGAAGATAAGAAAAAAATAACCTGAAGCTTAGTCTTTCCGGCTCCCTATTTGCTGTTCTTTAAAAAAAAAAAGAAAAAGGTCTGAATCAGATGCTATCGGTCCGTGGCTGTTGACGCTCAACCAAGGTAGCACAGTGATCCTTTGTCACTTTTTCCAATTTGCTTTTTCTGAAACTAGGATTGAGTTTGTAGCCCTGGATAACCAATTGTATACAGCAGTCCTCCTGCTGATGATCCTGACCAATCCCTAAGGTCCTTCTGAGTGCCCAGTGCCAGGGGGGTGCCGGACTATAATACTGCCAGAGGTTTCTCAATGCCACACTTAAGAAGAAAGCCATGAAAGTAATTGCATCTGCAGGTTGTCTATGGAACTTTGCCCAGGGGAATGATAAACGCTTACTGTCTCCTCCTCTGTTTAGTGTGTGACAAATCACAGCATCTAGAAATGGCAGGAACCAAGAGGCGAAGAAGAAGAGGAGGAGGAGAAGGGAGGGGAGGAGGAGGGGGGAGGAGGAGGAGGAGGAGAAGGAGAAGAGGAAGAGGAAGAGGAAGAGGAAGAGGAAGAAGAAGAAGAAGAAGAAGAAGAAGAAGAAGAAGAAGAAGAAGAAGAAGAAGAAGAAGAAGCCCTCGTCTCACCAAGAAGGAGATGGAACATTGCAGAGTTCTACCCAGGATGCTCCGCTCTCGGAGGAGTAATTGGGCTTTGGCACACTTCTTCCTGGCATTACCTCAGCTTCTCTGCCAAAGGATTCTGAGAAAAGGCTTGTTGTTTCGGTCTCAGAACTGCACTTGAGGCCGATTCTTTGAACAGAGTGCATGTAGGGACAAATGGCAGAAATGGTTAGAAGTGATATTTGTATGCACATTGTGTCTCCAAGCCCCAGGCTGTGTCAGACTTCTTTTTACAGAAGTCTAATGAAAAAAATGACATTAAAAAATGTAAAGTAGAAATTCTGGCTGTCAGAAAATATGATTTTTCACTCGTAGATCCTAAGAAGAAGCAGCCAGGGAGCCTATGGGAGTTCCTACAATTCCAGTTACGGGTGGCAGGATTATTTTCAAATTGAGAATTAGACCATAATTGCTACTAAAGAAGCAATCTGTGCCAATATATCAACCTAAAACATTAGTCCACCATGAAGAAGTGCTGCTGCCAATCTGTGCAAATATAATGATGACTATAAATCTCAAAGATACGTGTGTACAAGTCCGTGGCTAACTCTGCCTTTTACATTCTTCTAACTCTTCTCATCCTTTACTTCCAGATCCCTGGAGGATAAGAGGAGCCAAGAGGCCTTTTAGGATTAGAATTGGCTCAGAATGTCTGTCTGCAATTCATCATGACTTGGAAGAATGGAACAGAAGAGCACAGCTATTTCTGGATACTATTGTATTTAGCTTATTTCTAAGACAACACTAATTAAAATAACAGTTTTGAATAGTTCCTCAGTAAATCTAATGGTTAAATGCCTATTTGAAACTATGCCACACAACCCCATTCTGTCTGAATCACAGCCATGCACATACAGAAGCTGCAAAGGGCTCATTCCATTTCATAGGCAACAAATAAACAACATTCACAGCACACACACACACACACACACACACACCAAATACACAGGGTAAACCAGTAAGAAACTGCACACATATGTGCAATACATTCATTTATCATATATTAATACATGTAAATATGTTATATACATAAAAAATGCACCATATACCATGTATACCAAACACAGCATACACAGATAAATAGTATTTACAAACACATGCCAAATAACATACACATATACACATCACACATAAATTTGCTATATATATATATTCATATAGCCCAAAACATACACCCTGGTAAAAATACAGATATATATATGTACACAAATATACACACACACACACATATATATAGTACTTACATATTACCCAAAATATACACACAATGTATGTAGATACAATATATATACATGGTACATGGATTACATCCCTTAGAAGTATATATTCCACATTCATACCATATCTACAAGTATTACACACCACATAGAAATTCATTATGGGCATATGTAGACACCTATAAATTCAACTAATTTACATATAAACCACATAAACATACCTCTGTGAACATATAACCACCATTCACAGATAGATTCACATGCCACACAGTATAGATATGCTATATCTATACATATCAAGACACATATCATGCACCTCCAAAACACTTAAAATACACACCGCATGTACATATCCACAGTGCCATGTTGGACACATCACATTCACATTCCCCTTCTTCTAACAAAAATTCTGGCATAAGTTACTTGTATCATCATGGTCACAAAATATAAAGGAGGAAAGAAATATTTTGGCTCCTGGTTTCGGAGTTTGTGGTCCACTGTGAGTGCTAGGCACTGGGGTTGACAGAGAGGAACAGTTGGCATTGTGGCAGCCAGTTAAGGAGCTGAATATTTATCTGTCTGACTTCCAGATCCTCATTCAGTCGCTGCCAGCACACCACCATCATTCATACTGGTTGTGCTTCAGGAATCGATACTCGTCACTATCAGGCTCACAAGAGGCTCGTTGACACAAGCATCGCCCTAGAGAAAACTGAGAAAAGCAGATTTCCCTGCAGGTATCAGGCATTGCCGGTTTTCTTAAATAGCTGTTAGTGCAAGTACTTCACAGTCCTTAATAAATACATCAATTTTTCATATACATAGATGAGGTAGTTTGAATATAGTTGGCCCCGAAAGTGGTATATTGGGAGGTGTGACCTTGCTGTAGGAAGTGTGTCATGGTGGGATGGGCTCTGAGACCTTCCTCCTGGCTGCTTGCAAGCTAGTCTTCTCCAGTATACCTTCAGAACAAGATGTAGAACTCTCAGCTCCTCCACACCATGACTGCCCAAAGGCTGCCATGCTTCCTGCCATGATGATAATGGACTGAACCTCAAAACCTGCAAGCTAGCCCCAATTAAATATTGTCCTTTATAAGAGACATATTCAACCATATGGCTTATTCAGCAATAAGACATGTGAATAATAAGACATATTGAATATAGTCATGGGATCTTCACACCAATGGAAACCCTAACTAAGACATCATAGTATCTACTGGCTTTCAGAGTCCTCCCTATGAAACTTAAGATCTAGAACACTTACTGCAGGTATTGGTTTAGGGGCATTCTTCAGCTTCAACCCAGCTGCATGAAGCAATGTACCTTCAACATGAAGTGGGCCATCCTAGAACCAGCAGACAGAGAGTGTAGGAGGAGCAGCACAAGATGCTAAAAGTGAAGAGCTCTTCCTCAGTTCAACAGCAGCTCTTGATGGAACAGCTACCTCATTGCCCTGACCACACTAGAGTTACTCTGATTCCTAAAACTATGTGAAAGACTGGGCTAACCATTTTAGATACCCAAGGAAATGCCTGCCCCACACATATACTATAGAGATCCAGTATGCATGGCAGGTCACTGTAATCATTCTGGAGCTCAACTGCAAGGAGGACATGTTCTGCCACTGCTGATAACCACTATTGCACCTCGAGTGAGTTTCTTAATGCCACCGCAGCCACCATTTTTTAATAAGAAATTGAAACAATAGAATAGCTTAGCTCCTATGATTATAAAGAAAATTAAATTAAACAATATGCTTGGAATAATAGCTGCCCCAAAATCATCCTGTCAGAAGCTGTGGTGCAATTAATAAGAAATAAATATCCAAGATTTAGAAGTCCTCTTATAAACAAAAAGATGATGTGTGTGAAACTCTCCACTATACACACACACACACACACACACACACACACACAAACACACTCCTAGAGATGGGATCCTACTGTGCAATCTTATCACTATCCCTACTTCCCTGAGGTTCTCAGAAAAGCAGGAACTGAAACCCAAAAGGGTGGTTTACTGTAGTGACCATTGATAGAACTCTCTCTCTCCTAGTAACAAACTTGAATAATAGCCAAGCTAGGAAGGAACTACCTCAAAAGGCTCCTTTACTTAGTCTACTATGTTTTAGACATGTTCTAAAGAGTCTTTCCTAGTTACACTGTGAAACATAATCCTACATCCTAAAGGCCAGGTTTATTTCTATCATAAAGAATTACTGCCCGGCCAGGGTGGCACACTCCTTTAATCCCAGCCCTAGGGAGGCAGAGAGGCAGATCTCTGAGTTTGAGGCCAACCTGGTCTATAGAGTAAGTTCCAGGAAAGCAGGGCTACACAGAGACCCTGTCTCAAAGGAAAAAAGAATTTGGAGCCATGTTCCATCAGAATGACAAGGAAGAAGATAGGGGGCAGTATGTGTGTGTTCATGTGGGGGGAGGGGCATTCACATCTGGGCCTATGAGTGTGGAGACCAAGATGTAGCTCATGATCATCACATCATTTGCTAAGTAGGCTAGGGTAGCTGGCTTTAGAGACCTTGCCTATCTCTGCTTCCAGAACCTACAAAGAAGACTGCTTCGTTTGAAAAGCATCACACTTCAAATGTCCAGAGCACTAAAAAGCGCTCATATCCCAGGATCCCACTGATCAAGAGGATCATATGCTCCCATGCCCAGCTGTTTTTTGTTTGTTTGATTTTTTTTTAACATTGGTTTTGAGTATCGAAAAAGTGAGGCAAGCACTTTACCAAGTCAGCGGTTCTCAACCCGCCTAAAGTTGTGATCCTTTAATACAGTTCCTCATATTGTGGCAACCCCCAACCATAAAAATATCTTTGTTGCTACTTTATAGCCATAATTTTGTTACTGTTATTAGTTGTCATATCTGATATGCGGGATATCTGATATGAACCCCCCTGTGAAAGAGGGGTTGCATTGCACAGGTTGAGAACTGGTGAACTAATCTCCCCATTCTACAACCTGAGTTATAAATATACCTAGAAGAGAGAAGGCCTTACAGACAGCAGGTCCCAGAGTTACTTCGTACAAATCCAGCTCTCCAATACTACCCTGAAAGCTAACTGCAACTCAACAATATAATCAAGAAGTTTTTCTTGTTAACATGTGCAAGAAAAAGAAGGAATCTTGGAGAAAGTAGAAGAAAGACAGGGGAGGGGAGGAGAGAGAAGCGGGGAAGAGGAAGGAAGGGGAGGGGGAGGAGGGAAGGGGAGAGGGAGTCAGACTAGTCAAGGATGTTGAAAAGGGAAGTAAAAGGTTCAGCAAGAGATTGCAGACAAGGCTAGCTAGCCTTTCAAACATAAAATTTTATTGTTCCTTCTCCTGTTTCTTTTATCCAAATCCCAGGGCAGGGGTGGGATCTGATGGTTTTCAGAAGTCATGGTGGCACCTCACCTCTGTCTCCTTCCTCTCCATGGAATGGAAGCATAGGCTTAGTGAGACCTCAGAAGGGGAATGGAGAGAAGACTGGCAGGGAGAGAGACAATTTGAACGGTAATGCCTTTTACAACTTAGAAGACTGGACGATGACAAAGCACCCAGTGCCCCTGTCCACATCCTCAGGTAAATCAGCACAGCGAAGAGTCCATGTTCATTCATTTGAAAAAGACACTGTACTATTTAGAAATGCTTAAAATGCATGGTGGGAGAGAGAGAAAGTAGATTCATCCATGGTCAAGGAGCCCACAACATTCATTGGTCGGTAAGATTGCTGAAAGCCAGCAAGCTAAACTCACCTGTGGGAGCGATAAGAGTCATTGTTTGTCTCTCATTGTTTCTTGTTTTGATCCTAGGCTGCCTCTCCTATCGTTTTCTCCCATGGTACAGTCTCCCCTTGTCAACCCAGAGACTGTAAAAAAAAATTATTCATTGGATGTAAGAGCAGTAGACTCCCCTCCCTTTGTCTTTCTCAGGAAAGTGGTAGCTCATGTTCCATTAACGGGAGTGTTTTACCTTATCTCCTTCCTATAAATGAAGTGGGAATTTCAATGCCATAATTTAGAATTATTCTGCCCAATTCATCCTAAATGGATTCTGGTCTCCTTGCAGTCTTTATCTCTAGACCTCACTAGGGATAGCGTTCAGGTTCACCTCCTGGCACACAATTGTCCTCTCTCCAATGTCGAGGTCTTTAGAAATATAATGAAATGTGACAAGCTTTTGAATACGGCTCCAGAAACGGCCTCTTTCATGGCCAAACGGATTGCTTGCCATTTTAGCACCCACTCTCTACATTATCTTATGATTTGTTTTGCAGACAAACCTGGGGAGATATACGTTTCCTAAACTGACGATTCTTGTTCTTTGTTCCAAGACTGGTTTACAGAGAATGGTTACTTCTTCTGATATTTATGTGCCAGGCAGTTTCTAAACATACCATGCCATTATCAGCTGGAAACTTCAAGTAAAGAGAGTGTGGATCCAAGCAATGCAAGTTAATGCTGTGGGTTGCTACTGTGCACAACCCATGTAAGAGAGATTGTATAGGGACATTCTTCCAGGATATTTCAGTTCCTTTGGTTAAATTTTTTATGAATGATGTTGGTTTTGATTGGTTGGAACCTGCACTATTTATACCAATAATTGAGAGGTTTACTATCTAAGTCCAATTCTCATTTCAAAAATAACTCCAGTTCCGAAGAAGTCAGATGATTTTTCTAAGAATCATACAGATGGTGGATAATCAAGATTAGCTAAGGCCATTTGAGTTCTAGACACCTTTTGTTAGCTTGGATGATCATCCAAATATGTGTAACACAAACTAGTCCTAACGAGACTCCCCTGCTTCCTAATGAGCAATAAGCAGAAAGTGTCTGTATAAATCAGTAGACTAGTTCTCTTATTGTGCAGGGTACGAGAGTACTCTAAGAATTCATTTTGACTGCTATCAGTTTGTAGAAACGCCAGTGTCTCTTCTCTGATCATAGCATGCGCAACATCAAGCCCTGAATGGTTTACTCAGGAGTGATATAAAGAAAATCAAATTTACCAGGCTCCCTGGATTCTATCTCCAATTCTCCCTAATAATCCCATGACTGTGCATTTTCTTGGTTTTTAGAAGTAAACTTGGGCTTGTATAAAAGACTGGCATTTTAGACATGACTTTCAGATATGAGTTGGACTAGATGACAGTTGGCATGCTATCTGGAACCAAGACCCTGTCATTTTCTCCTCAGATCCATTCATCCATTCATCCATCCATCCATCCATCCATCCATCCATCCATCCATCCATCTATCCATCCATCCATCCATCAATCAATAAGTAAATTGAAGAGACCTCACCAACTTTCCAGGAGCTTCACTTTTAGCAAGAAATAAACATGGTAGGGTCCACCCACAAAACAACTATGACATAAAAATAATGCCTCCCAACTTGCCAACCTCCAATAAGCCAAGCCTTCACATAATCTTTCAAAAGACTGAAGACATCCAACTTTTAGAGGATCAATTTGGCTTCAATTACAACAGATGCTGGTTTGTCGCTACGTACTTCCTAAGCAGGTGAGGCAGAAGTGATATGCTTGACCTCTAGATTTTGTCCAGAACCAGGAGTGGGCCCTTCCTCTTACTTCCTTTTCACTGCCCAGGGAAGAGATGGTGTAACCACCTGGACACAGGACACAGATGGGAAAATGGTTAACTAGGACTGGGTCAACACCCCATGCTCATTTTGTTTTCTCTTGACAAGCACCTTAGCGAGAAAGAATCTCTCACTTTCTCTGAGCCATGCATGGGGAACCCATGTTTTAACAGTTTAGATGTTTCCCACAGTGGCACCAGGGAGTGAGCGCTGCTTAGAAGGAACTGGAGGAATCCACACAGGATGCTTCTGCCTCAGATTCTACTCAGCATCTCTTAGCCTGCAGTCTTTGGTTATTTGACAAAGAAATAGATTTAAGCTGAGATGTCTCATATCACAATTCCTCAGATTTGCTGACGACTAAAACCATGTCTTTTAAACTCAATAGATGCTATAAAATAATTAATGGTACAATGAGTTCTCAGAATTTATCATGTGTAGAATCAAACATTTTCAAAATTCCACTAAATTGCCCCATACCACAGAAACATATTGCTTTAAGTTAAAGCACTGAGGTCATCATTACAAGCAAAGGAATCAGTATTGGTTGTAATTTTTACCAGATTGTCTTTATAATATTCAAGTTAAAAATCTTAATGAATTCTCAGATCTCAAAATCAAATCTGCAAAATCAGCCTCCAACAGCATCCTAGTAAATTGTATTTCCTAAACTTTTCAGATTACTATGTCAACATCCTTATATGAACATGTAAAATCAAGAACTGATATTTTACCAGCTTTCAATTTGAAAAGTAAACAATAAACGACAATTTGGTCAAGATAATCATGGCAGATATTACAGACTTGACCATCTCACAACCAATGTAATCTCCTTCTACAATGCTCTCCTATAGAATACAGGATGGAAGGCTAACTCACATTCCTTCCAGAGGATTCTGCATGGGCTCTGGGTTCTTACAAGTCCTCTAAAAATCTCAAAGCTCCTCCAGATCTTATATTCACTTATTTTATACTTATATTCTCTAACTTGGATTCCATGCTGCGCCTAACATAAGTATTTTAACTACTAGTGAAATATGGTAGTCCTGCATCTTTAAAGATTGGAGAGAGGCAGAAACTCATAGCATATCATTTTATGGCTGTCTTATTTTCCTTGGCATTCCTAGCATTATTTTGTTGAAAGAAGAAGGCAGGCTCTGCCTGAGGAGCCGCGAATACTAATCAGACATGCTAAGTTGCTCCTCTCTTGTTCCAGGCTGACTCACAAGCCATCTGTGCAGATACATAGTCATTCTCACATTGATCTCCATGTGGTAGCCAATGCTGGATGACTGTACAGGACAACTGAGTTTTTAGATGGGTGGATATCTGCTAACTTACTCCATTTCACTGGCTAAAGTATTGAGAACAAAGAAACAACAGCCATTAGAAAGCCTGTTCCTCAAGGTGTTGTTGAGCCAGTTTCACAAAGACTTAAGAGTTCCAAAAATGTCCCCCAATGAGCAGTGCTCCTGGAAACATCTTAGAAATACAGAATAGAGTTGTGCATATATGTATATTTTGGGTGGGGAATATATATGAGCATACATACAGAAATCAACATCAAATGTTCTCCAGGAACTGTCTACCTTATCCTTTGAGACAGGGTCTCTTACAGGAGTCTGAAGGTAGGCAATTAAGCTAGAATAGTCAATGAGGACACCCACAGATCTGCCTGTCTCCACTGTCACAGTGCTGGGAGGACAAGCATGTACAACCATGCCTAACTTTTTACATGGATTATGGGGATTAAATTCAGATATCCATGCTTGAACAGCAAGCAATTCACCCCAGCTCTAGAGATACAGAATCTTACGCACACTTAACTGAGACCCACCAGACAAGAAATTTAAAGGATAAGGCCTGAGAACCTGTACTTTTAGCCAGGCCTCCAACTGACTCTGATGCTTACATCTGAGGACCACTAAGGTAGATCAAGTGGTCCTAGTTAAGGCAATTGAATAGAGTTTCAAAACAGTTGCAGCAGGTTGGGAAAAAGAGAAGAGATTGTTGAAGAACAAGGTCTTTGACGTTAAAATAGCCTGATTTAGAAATAGAAAAGTTATAAATGTAACCCACAATGAAAAGAAGCTTTCGCAAAAAGAGCATTAGGTTGAGATTTCAAATCCTTGGCTTTGAACCTTGACATTTTAATTTAGCATCAAGCAACTTTTAAACAAGTTGATTAACTTTTCTGTGCATTGGTTTTATCACTTAAAATGAATAAAGGGGGTAAGGTTTATTCAAACACACCTATATTGTTTTATATCTGTTCTGAAAAAAATATACACCACAGTATGTGATTAGCATCGTATTGATTCTGCCCTCTCTTGCCAGTACAAGCATGAGACTGAGGTTTCCCAGCATTCTTTTCTCTATGTGGGAGCAGCACCTAGAGGAATTTCCAATAGATATTGCAGCGCTCCCCTCCAACTACCTACTCCAAAAGTTCAACACAAGTTTAGCAAAATCCATTGACTAGGAGAAAGATCCAGAATAATGCATATTAGTAATCATCAATGTTATGGAAATATGTACAAATTACTTACAAGTTATTAATTATTTTGCTCACGCATGTGGCTTAGTTTTGTTTCTATTGCTATGAAGAGACATCATGACTAAGGCAACTGTAAAAGAAAGCATTTAATTGGATGTGCTTATAGTTTCAGAGGATGAGTTCATGTTCATCGTGGCAGGGAGAATGGCAGCAAACAGACAGGCATGGCACTGGAGCAGTGGCTGAAAGCCTACAGGTTGAAATACAACCACAAAGCAGAGAGAGAACGCCTGAGAAGGGTGTGAACTTTTGGAACCTCAAAGCTCGCCCCTAGTGATACATCACCTCCAATAAGGCCACATCTCCCAATCCTTCCCAAACAACTCTACTAAATGTGGACCAAGCAGTTATATATAAGTCTATGGGGCCATTCTCATTCAAACCAGCACAAATGGTAAGGACTAGATTTGAATTTTGCAGGATTCTGAAGGCAGAAGGGTCAATTCAGAGCTGTCATCGGCTTGTGATATTTGAGAATCAAGACTCAGGGCTGGAGAGGTGTCTCAGTGGTTAAGAGCACTTGTTGACCTTACAGAGGATGTGAGCTTAGTTCCTATCACTCACATGGTGGTTCATAGCCATCTGTAACTCTAGTTCCATGGGATCCAAGTCTTTCTTCTGACATCCAAAGGCACCACCAAGTATGCATATGGTGTACAAATATACATGCAGACAAACACACAATATAAAATGAATAAATCTAAACAGAAAATTTTAAAAATGAATCAAGACTCACTTGTATTCACAAAAAAAAATGAAGCAGATAGTTATTGTAATTGGGAGAAAACAGCAAATTATGTTCCCTAACAACAAGAAAAGATGCGGTACTGGATATATTGACAGGAGATCGTGTCCAATCAGTGAGCTGGGCGGGGGGGGGGGATAGTCATGTATATAAATGGAGTTTGTAAACACAGTGAAGGAGGCGCTGGCTAAGCTATCAAGCATCAGGGACTGAGAGTTCATTGAGCCAAGTGTTTACTCAAAAATGGAAATTTAATACGACATGAAGCACTATGCAATGAATTACTAAAGAAGGCTAGAAGGAGAAGGAAAAAGACTGAGGCTATGCCTTATCCCATCTACAACCTTGGCAGGTAGTAGGTCCTTGGCAGGTAGTAGGTCCTTAGCAAATACTGGGGGCAGAATAAATGCATATAGGATGGGAGTGAAAATATTGGGATTATTGTTATATAATCATAAAAAATTCAGTATTTTAGCTGTGTGTTTCATGAAAGAGTAGAGTGCTTTATGTTAATGAGCCTGTATCATAACATCTTTCAAATCTTGCAATGCCAGTGGCGTGCACATGAAAATTTCATGCGTCTTATAGTAATGAATCTTATGAAATTAAAGTAAATCCACTGCTTTGAACTGACAAGCAAGTGCAGCACATTCAAACGCATCAGCCTGATTTTTTTTTTTCCTCTAGAGAACATCTTCTACATTTAAGAAACTGGGTAAGGGCCTGGGGAGATGGATAGCTCCCTGGGTAAAATGCCAAGCACGGAGCATGGCAGAGTACATCTGTAAGCCCAGTGCTGAGGGGGAAGTAGAGATAATCACAACCCTAGAGCTTCCTAGCCAGGCAGCCTAGCAAAATACATGAGCTCTGCATTCAGGGGGAAACCCTATCTCAAAAATTAAGGTGGAGATCGACTGAAAAGATATAGCTGACTTCAGTTCCCAATCCTCACATTTTTATGCACACAAGCACACACACACATGAACATATATAAGTATATCATATACACATACATAATATAGAAAAACCAAGTCAAGCTACCATTCTTTTCTGTAAATGATGAATCACAAAGACTTGCTCTAGCACTAAACCAGAAGAAATGAGAACCTCTTTCTAAGACCTTCCTTGACATAGATTTTTAGGCAATTTTACTGAGAGCCAATTTTAGGGTACTGGTGCATATTTTTAAAATAAAAAAAAAACATAAGATTATTCTACTATATTAGAAGAAAAAAATAAGAGGAAAGAGTCACCAGAATAAGTATGTAAATTGAACAACCAAAAGGATTGCACAATTCCAGGACTAAACTAAAAGCAACGAACTGTATATTCTTCAAAGGTGAATTTTGTGGTATCTATTATGCGTTAATCAGTTTATTTATTTTACTTTTTTAAATTTTTTACTAGAAGAGACTAGGGCTCCAGAGAACAAAGTTACAAGTGTCTTATTTGGACCAGTCTGCAGCTCCAAGACAAAAGCCTCACTGGCAAGTTCCAGACTGCCAACCTTCACAGTACTGTCGCTGCAAATGTTCCCAGTCCCACCTCGCACCCGTGCCAAGTCAAGAGTATAAAAATGTTCGTAGTATTAATAGTCTTTGGTATTTCCAGCGTGGTGCTTAAATTCTAGAAAGGGATCCCCTACACAGTCCTCAACTGAACATCATGAGGACTGTCCTCGTACTAAATGCCAGCTAGGTCTTTAAGAAGAGGGTCTTTTCTCAAACCTCTGTTGTCTATAAGGGCTACATATGTGATTATAGGACACAGAATATACACTTGCTTATAGGTGTTTCCTATAGGGGAGTGATCCTTTGTGGAGACAAAAGAACCATGAAATCCCAAAGAAAAGTTCAGAAAACTTAGCAGTATGTGCTTCTTCACACCAATGGATGTGGGTCTCATTGAAAGAGATTCAGTAAGGCAAACCCAAGTATCGATACGGGCTCCTCAAAAAAGAGCCACAGCTAATTGCCCCTAGCATTAGTGATTTATATTATATTGATGGGTTTAGAGTGTGTCTTTTCCCGATAAATTTAGTTTCTGGTAAGATTCCCGGAAAGTTGAATGTTTATAGCTGAGATGGGAGAAAGACGTCAAATAGTTGCTAATTGGGCCAGTCACTTCTCCTCTGCTGGCATGAGGCATTGGTGTGATCCCTGGGTGGGGGCCCCCTGGGTGGGGGCCCCCTTCCCTCTCGTCACTCCGTAACCGTCCCTGTCTCCCTAGTCAGCCTCAGATAGGTATCATCCCCATGGATTCATCTCCTTGAATTCTGTCCACTCTGTTTGTTTTCCACTTTCCATCACACACATTTTTCTCCCCTTGTCACCACACGTAATATCATCCTGTTACTATTGCATTTCAAGATCAGCTAGATGCCCTATTTTTAATAATAATCTTAATTATCAGGTATAATTACAATCTGTTGCAAAAGGAGTCCAAAAACTCAAGACATTCTGATAATTTATAGTAATTCATTCTGATCACAATGAGCCAAGATACGGTTTTTAAATACACATTTTTTTACGATTTATTTTTGAGATGTATTTATTTATTATTTTTAATTTCGTTTATTATTTTTATTGCTTATTTATGTATATGGATGTGTGTGTGTGTGTGTGTGTTTTGGCATAACAGAAGAGAGCACTGGGTCCCCTGAGACTACAGCTATAGATGGTTGTAAGCCATCACGTAGGTGCTAGAAATTGGATTGACCAATGGGTGAGCATTCAGTACTGTTAACTGCTGAGTCATCTCTCCAGCCCTTAAGAAATATTTTTACAACATCTCTTTTATTAAAGAGATAGAATCGGGCTGGAGAGATGGCTCAGCCGCTAAAGGCTAGGCTCACAACCATAAAATATAAGAGATAGAATCATAGGGGTGATAAAAATTTAACAACACAAAAGGTTATCTTTGAAAATATGTTGGATTTTTTTTTAACACTTGTTTATTTATGTACTTATTTGAGACAAGATCTTGCTATGTAATCAAGACTGGTGGAAATCATGATCCTGATGCCTCCTGAAGTCTGCGAAATTCTGAGATTACATGGATAACCTACCACACTGTGTTTGAATCACATGAAGAAGACAAAATGAAATAGCTTCTCAGAGAACTCCCCACCAACTGAGTGTGGATGGTATAATCTGTTCCAACCATGCACATCCCCACAGGCTAGCAAGGGGGGGGACCGCTTCACATAAGAAAGAAGTATCCGGGCTGCGCATCATGTGACTTGCTTACCCTAAAAGCAAGCCTTGGGGAATGCTGTGCTGCAATAACATAATTCCGGAAGGAAAATGTCACCAGTCAATAATCACCAGTAAATGTTCCTTTTCCTGAAATGCAGAGTTCCATACTAAACAATACGAACTAACGCGAACTGAGAAATCACAGTCTTTTTTGTTGCCCGAAACCCCAATTTAAGTCTCTCAAATCATGAAGTAAAACAGGGTAGGGGGTCTCTATGCCCCACTCCCGCCTTCAAGTTCAACAGGAAGTGCCAAACAGAAATCTGTTCTTAGAAGACTCGCAACCAGAGGCTAACAGATTTCCATTAAACTGTAGCAAATAGGACTGTTCCCCTGAGATTTCTAACCTAATTAGACCGACAAAAACACCTTTCAGATATTCTTCTGCTCGTGTGTTTAGAGATGATTAAAATAAAAAAGAAGAAAGATTAAAAAGGAAAGGTACCACTGAACGTATTTCTCCACTGCTGTCTATGGAACACAGCCTGTGACGCTTGAGGTAGAAGGAGGCTGACAAAAACAAATGCGCATGTCATTTAGGAGAGCAGACTGGGAAGAAAATAAGAGGCTTCAGCAATGCAGACTTTGCCAGACATCTCTTACTTAAAATAGGAATGCCTCGCTGCTCCATTGCTAGCTGACCCTCGATAGAGTGGGTCTAAGTGTCGACGCTAGTTTAATCAAATGGGATTTTCACTAATAACAGGCGGGTCCGGGGCCACAGTCAGTTACGTCACATGAAAAAGAAACGTGTTGAAGGCAGAATATGCTTTGCTCAGAGTTGCCAACCCAAATTGCCTTCCGAACAGCTGAGCCCAATTCAGCATAATGGATAATGTACGATCTCATAGTGGACGTTGGTCTCAGCATTTGTGCTTTTGTTTTTTATTAGACCATATAAAGTGCACACAAAAAAACTACGTATAAAAATTCAAGTAACTATCTAAATAAATGGTGCAATCTAGGCCAAGAAGTAGAGTACACTAGCCCAGAAGCCTCCTATGAGCTCCTTTCTTCACATAGCTATTCGAGCTAGCCGTGTTCTTGATCTTCTTTTTCTGTGGTAACAGTGTAGTTAGACATGCATTCTGAAGCAATCGTTTACTCATACTTATTTCACTTTCCTCAGAACAGAAACACAGTGCAGACATTCTTGTAGGTCAGGATTTCTCTGTCTAACTACCACTGTAAGGACATTCAGTGATGTTGCCTGTGATGGTCAAGCATTCGCTTACATTACTGATCAATACTCTAAAGTCTTTCCAGTACACATAGATGGAGTGCATTATGCAAACATCAGTTTAGTTTTTATCCTGGAAGTGATGGAGCTGTGTGTGCACGTGTGTGTGTGTGTGTGTGTGTGTTTCCTTTGGTATGGTCATATATTCTAAAACTAGAGAATCTAGCCATTTCATGTTTATCGTTACCATTTTTTCTCCAATTTTTAATTGAGGTATCCTATATCTTCTTGTATCTACTGGCCTGTATCATTTCCTATTCAGTATCTCCCTAGCAGGTGTTTTGTACATCCTGCTCCCATGTGTATTTTCTGGTCCATTTGGACTCACTTCACTGTGGTGACGATCAAACTATATCAATTCCGCTTCCGTTCTTATCAGTCACTTATACAGCCTGCAGAAGCCAGGATGCTTTTTTTTTTATTAAATCTACTGTTTAATGTTATAAAGAAAGGTTTTACAATCCAAGCCTGTATCTACTCCTTAAACACATTAATGATGAGTTTTTGCCAGAATAAAAGATGAAACTTGAGCTCTTCCTGCCACAAAATAGTGTTTAGCTCAGAAATTCAAGGCCTAAGCTCCATCAATGCGAGCATTATGATCCCTTAACTTATTGAATTGCTTTCTATTTTCTGAGTGTAGTTACAGACTTTGATATTGAGGCTAACACTGGGATTCTCTTTTCCCCTAACTGAAAGGGTCCTAAAATTACAGAGGGAGAAAGATGCAAGATGTTACTATGTTTCTTACAGAGACATTCTTCAACTATTTACCCAACATGTCCCAAGGTCAAGGGCAAGCTACACTGTCACTGAGAAAAAGCCTTTTCTCAAAGAATCTCTGTCCTGCAGGAATGTTCTGAGAAACAGCCTATTCTGAGAAGTCTTGGGTGTGCCCAGCAGAGAACCCCCCCAACACACACACACACACACACACAGTGCGCACTGATCTTTTAAGCCTCTTGGGTCCTTTGGCTTGTGGCTGTAATCTGTCTGTTTTCATTGCCTTTCCATTACAAAGCAAAAGGAAAATCAAGTGCATGGAAATACTGGAATAAAGATCAATAGACTGCTTACATTTGTCATACATAAACAAATAAAAGTGTGTGTTTATTTCTTCCTCAGATCCACACGTGGAATTCTGGAAGTGGCCTGGCAGCCAGTCTAGACAGTCAGTGAGTTCCCAATTCTATGAGAGACTGTCTCAGAAAAGAAGGAGAGAGTGACAGTGAGGAAGACAGTTGACCTTTGCCCTTGACCTGCACACACTGCCGAATGCACATGTGCAGATGCATATGAACAATTATGCCGATTACACACATATGTACGAGAGAGAGACAGACAGAGAGAGAGAGAGAGAGAGAGAGGTGGTTTTACACGGATACTAGAAATATGAACTTACGTCGTCATGTTTGATGTCTGTATGTCAGGTACTTCACTGATTGAACAACATTTTCCAGTTCCAAGCCTCCTTCTTTAAGTGCAGAACTACAGAGGTCACACAAAGATGAAAGCAGCCAAAGGCAGCCGCGCAAAGGAATTGTTCAAAAGCCAAACCTCCCCAGGGACTTCTGTTCAATTCTCTTCTTGCTACCACAGTTGCCCTTATTGCCAAAATGAACGCCAGGGAAGCACAAAGTGCACAAATGAAAGAAGTCCTGTGAGGTATGATATAAAAACAGCTAAGCAATTGTTACTGAGGGAAAGATAAAGCCACCCCTTTAGCTGAACGGAACGATGCATTTGGACAGAACAGTGCCGTATGGAGACAGCCTAGAACGATGCATTTGGACAGAACAGTGCCGTATGGAGACAGCCTAGGGTCTTCAAGAAGCACATAAGGGAGGGTTAACTGCCTCGAGTACGTTAACACATTTACACTCTCAGAGGTGTCTGTATGGGGACGATTTCCTGATGGGTAGCTACATCTAGAGTCCTAACAAATGTCCGAGAGACAACAGAAACATTGTCTTTTCTTCCTTTTTGATTTGTCTCTGGTTGGTGTTTGGTTTGGGAGACCTGTTTTCTTTGTGTAGATCTGGATGTCCTGGAACCCTGTTGGACACACAATCCTGTGGCCATCAGTCATGTAGGGCCACGCCCCAAGCCCCTAGTGTTCTGGCTGGACTCCACCCCCACAGTCACCTGGCAAAAGCCTGGTAGCCCAGCCCACTATAGAAGGGGCTGCCTGACTCCTCCCCCCTCTCTCCCCCTCTCCCCTCTCCTCTCTCTCTCTCTCTTCCCCCTCCCCTCTCCTCTCTCTCTCTCTCTCTCTCTCTCTCTCTCTCTCTCTCTCTCTCTCTCTCTCCCCTCTCGCCCTTCTCTCTTGTCCTCTTTTCTTGTCTCTTACCCCCCCTGCTCCCCCTCTCTTTCCACGTGGCCATGACCGGCACTAACCTATCTCTTCTTTCCCGCTTTACTTTTCTATCTCTTTTCTTTCCCCCTACTTTTCTATAATAAAGCTTTAAAATCATGGGTTGTCTCTTCTTATCAAAACCCGCCACGCTGGAGCACTAGAACAGGCCTCACAGTGCTTCCAGCTACCGGACTGGATCAAGGACTCCACCCCCCACCCCACCCCCAGGAGGGTTGCCTCCCTCAACAGGTAAACGGGCACCCCACCTAGCCGGGTCTCCCTCTGCAGGTAAGGAGGCCCACGCCAGAACAGCCTGGCAGAACCCCACTCTATAGACCAGGCTGGCCTCGAACTCAGAAATCTGCCTTCCTCTGCCTCCAGAGTGCTGGGATTAAAAGCATGTGCCTCTACCACCCAGCTGACAAAAACATTTTCAGTTGTTCTTCATATTGAATCACGGTGTTCTCTTTGCTTTTATATCTGTCTCATTTTTCACAGGATGGCTAGTGAAACCTCATATTCCTAGCCCAAAGCCAATATTTGTTAAGGGAATAGACTAAAATTTATCCCATTTTGAAAATTTAATTTGAATGGGAGCATATACCTGTCTGTGGTTTGTTTTTTTTTTTTAAATAGAAAAACCATTCAAAATTTCTAGGACTGACAGGTTGAAGCTTGCTTTGTAGGCAAAAATAAGTTTAGGTGAAGTATAAAATAAAATGTTTGTATTTCTGGTTTTCTAGTACTTGCTGTAGTCCTGTATAAACAGTGTTAGAGTGATGTATACTCCGTTATCCATTATCCTCACACTCGTGGCCAGATCATCTCTGATGAGTCTCCCAGGGAAGATGTATATTTATTCAACTTTACTTGGCTGGGGATAGATGTACTCAAGTGTCTCCTAATGTTACAATAAGTTATGTCCTTTTCTGCCACGGCCCCTCAGGTGGAGTAGGTACCCAACACAGTGAATTTTTAAACATTATTAAATTATTTTATTCTTCTATGTCTACCCTTCCCATCTGTGATGGTTTGTATGTACTCAGTCTGGGGAGTGGCACTTTTAGAAGCTGTGGCCCTGTTGGAGTAGGTGTGGCCTTGTTGGAGTAGGTGTGTCATTGTGAGTGTGGGCTTTAATACCCTCATCCTAGCTGCCTGGAAGCAAGTTCTGCTAGCAGCTTTCAGAGGAAGCTGTAGAACTCTCATCTCCTCCTGCACCATGCCTGCCTAGACACTGCCATGTTCCTGCCTTGATGATAATGGACTGAACCTCTGAACCTCTAAGTCAGCCCCAATTAAATGTTGGCCCTATAAGAACAGCCTTGGTCATGGTGTCTGTTCACAGTAATAAACCCCTAACTAAGACACCATCTAAATTGTCTGTGATCTCAGAACCTGGTGGTGGGTCCTTGTGTTCTCTCACTGTGCACAGAAGCCAGCAAAGACATAAACCCCACATAACCTGGATTTGTGGGCACTGTATTATTGTCCATAGCTGTCTGTGTCTGCAAGTTCATTTGCAAAGTTTGAGAGGGCTTGAGTCCAACATCTCTTTTTGGTCTTAGAGAGCCTGGAGTTTATTTGTATGAGGTCATGTGTGTGCGTGTGTGGTGTGTGTGTGTGTGTGTGTGTGTGTGTGTGTAATATCTATTTAAACTTGTCCTTTGGCAGTTTTATATCCGTATATAATACTGTCTGACTGCTCTTATACGTACTGTCTTACCTCCCTCCTAGATCTGCTACCATCTCCACCCGCAAGCCTTTTCCCACTCCTCACCTTTTCCGTTTGTGTCCTGATAAGACTTCTTAATCCATCTTTCCTTAATTTAAATAATAATTATAAAACTCTACATCAAGGTTTGGGTGCGTGTATAAAGAAAAGAACTTTCTGAACTGTTTCTGTTGTTTTGTTTCACTTTGCTTTGCGGATCTGAGGATCAAATCTAGGGCCTCCTACTTAGTAGATGAGCTCTCTATATGGCCTAGCGACAACCCTAGCCTTAACCAGGAACTTTAGTATTGCTTGAGAAATCCTTGGTGAACAGAGACGCTTAGAATACTATGACACAAGAACAAACAACGCACTGTGGTCACCGTCATTTAATAAAATACCCATAGCTCTGCTCGATTTCTATCTTCCACAGTTAGTTGTGAACTCAAATCAGTGGGCCAGATCCCACCCTCCATCAAGACCACCCACCATATCTATTTCCCATCCAGGTCACACAGGATACAGGCAAGTACACAGATATGCTTACTGAGACCAAACATGAGACCAGAGTTCAGGTCCCAGAAGCAAGGATTTCTTTGTGATGGTAAGTAGAGAGTGGCCCAGAAAAAAAAATTACACACACACACACACACACACACACACACACACACACACACACACGCACTCGCGCATATACCTCAAAAGCTGGACCCTTGAATATAGAGGACTCCTCTAGAGGGAATAATGGAGAAATGGCAAAGTTCACTTCCTCCTGCAACATTGTTATCTCTGAGGACAGTGTTTGGTTACATGAAGTAGGTTCATGAAAACAACATTTCTCAGTTACATTATTCTCTAATTTCTCCAAACAAGGAACATTAATGAGGTGAGCCAGTGACATTCTGGTCATAGCTTAAACCTTTGAGAACTGAGTTTGTATTTATAAGTAGTAGGCTCAACTTCTCCCTTTCATGGGATAAGATACATATGTCCCCATCTCTTTTTAGTCACTTGGAAAAGATACAGATTTTATCCTACAGTTCAGCACAATAGTCCAGTTTTATCATAGATGTTAACCCAACTCCAGTGCCACGGAGACACTAGAGGGTAGTAGGAGCTGTGACAAATTCTATATGTAGTTCTCAGCCCTTGGGAATAAGATGGAAGGAGTACTCCCCCCCCCCCCAGCCATTGGGGCTACATGGAATTTACAGGCCTAGCTGAAAAATTCTTCCTTTTACAATAAAGATCAAAAAAACATAGTTTTTTTTTTTTGGTTTGTTTGTTTGCTTGCTGATAAAGTAAAATTAAATTGGAAAAGTTTTAAACATTGTAGATATAAACAAAACTTATCTAGATAGCTATGACCTGTCTAGAAATGTCTGAGTCACTACTGAGCATTTAGCTTGGTTGGTAACTTTGTAGGAGTCGGGGAAGACAGGGTGAATCAATCAATCATGTAATGTTACATAAAGTGGAGGAAAAGGTAGAAAAGAGAAGTATATTAAGATTCGGTTCTTCTAAAACTTGACTTCACACACTTCCTGCCTCCTTTTCAGGCTCTAATTATAAATTAATTGAGATCATTTCGAATTCTTATAATAACTTCACCTCTTCAGGAAATCTAATATGGCAAACTTCATAAATATTATAGCTAAGGGGATGTTGGTAGGCCTGAACTTCTCAAATCCCCCAGCATGCTACAAACGCACTCTCCTGTACTCAGATTTGGAGGTCAAGTCTGATTGCACACAGGGGAGGAGGGCTTTTTAGAACTCTGGTAAATGTGGGAGATCAGACAGCCTGCCTGGTCAACCTTAAGAATGTCCTGTTTCCTATCTCTACCTGCACTGCCTGCTGTAGCCCTACAAATCTCATTTCTAGCATTTATAGACCCTCTGCAAATCTGACAAAGGAGAGTATGCTTATAACTCCTTTTTACACGACCCTAAATAAGTGAAAACTGCTACTTTCTAATTAGTCCAGTACTTACCTATAGAAAGAACAATTCAAATCAACATGAATAGGCATTCTTCTTCCCTGGTCAACTGTGTTTTAAAATTCAAAGTAATTTTCCATGAAGCTTAACAACCAATATTCCTCCCAACCTTCAAAAAGGGGAAACAAAATAGTTGTTCTTTATCTTGACACTACATCCGTACAGTGGTGAAAGGGGAAAGGTTTCGGTCACTTGTATTGTGTAAGAAAGGAAGGAAGAAAGAGAGGCGGGGCAAATGGACACCAGAAAACAAAGTCAAAGCTCCCGGTTTCCTTGTTCCAGAGAAGTAGAAACACTGAAAGATGGAAGCCAAGTCCACATCCTCACAGCAGCGACGTCAGCTTGCTGGTCCTAGAAGTTGGTGCTTTTACTTTTAGCATCCTGATAAGACAGGCATTCGCTATAGAAATAAACCAAATGGGAGGGGACTGGTAGAATATTAGTTTGTGTTCAGTCTGGCAGGAACTTCACACTTCCATCTCCTTCTTGGCTTCCTCTCGTTTCCTAATCAAGTTAGGATTCGCTGAGATCAGAATTAAGTTTCTATTTCCTGAACCAGTGAAAGCCAAGGGAGGTGACTTAGCATCTTCTGGCCAAGGTGATTATGACTTAACTAAGGAGAAGAAGGAAGGCAAAGAATGAACTCGGGCGCCCCAGAACTCAGCTAAACACATCTTCTGCAGTAGGAAATAGGAAGTGAGCCTGACCCAAAACAGTACGGTTACCTCCATGACTCTACCTACTCCTACCGGGAGAAGAAAATAGAAGACTGGATGATCTCCACAACAGGGAGTGGCTAAATGTGTGGTTCTCAAGATGCTTTTGGAGGAAATGAGCCTGGGATACAAGAAACTCTGAAGAAAAAAAGGAGAGAGGGATGGAGGGAGGGGGAGGGGAGGGGAAGGGAGGAGGGGGAGAGGGAGAGGGAGAGGGAAGTAGGTAAAGAGAGAGAGAGGGAGGGAGGGAGAGAGAGGGAGGGGAGAGGGAGAGGGAGGTAAGTAAAGAGAGAGAGAGGGAGGGAGGGAGAGAAAGGGAGGGAAGGAAAGAGAGGGAGGGAGGTAAAGAGAAAGAGAGAGGGATGGAAAGAGAGAGAGAGAGAGAGAGAGAGAGAGAGAGAGAGAGAGAGAGAGAGAGAGCAAATTCAGGACCAGCCCCTTCACTTCCAACCCAATCACTAATGCTTGTCTTCCCTTTAACCAAGACCTGCACCCCTGCCTTAACTAGAGGAAAATACAACAGACACTGATGGAGTGATGGAGTCCCATGTCAGATCCTGGAGAACAGAAGACAAAACAAGATGCGAATTTTAATCTCAAGAAGCTTGGGATGGATGAGAAGAGAACCATGAACTTATCCGAAATCCTCACAGCTAATAAAAGGAAAGAGCAATCAGGAAGGAACAACACCTGTCCCTTGAGATGCCTTTATACTCTGAAAATAACGCTATTCAAATGCATGGTTCTCTATGTCAATACAGACCTCAGAGGGCTGAGCGAGGCACCTGTCCTTCCCTGATAGACTATCATACCTATGAACTTAGAAGGGAAATTGCCTTTTTAGTTTATAAATAAATGGCCAATTTATTAGGCTACGTTTATATAGACTGTAACTACAAATGGGTGGCGGGGTTTAAAAGTGGTAAAGTCAGCTGGAGCTAAATGAACCCTGTCTCTTCGAAATCCAAACAGACAAAGCATAGCAATCACAGGATAAGCCTGAAATCTAAATTGTCATAGGCTTTAACCATCTGCTTTGCTCACCTGGAGTCTAAATTCTGCTCCCTTTGAGAGGTGCCGGTGGTACCACGCAGAGATGATGACATACTGTCAAGAAGATCTCTGGATTTTGGGTTTTACATTCCAGTGGTATTTGAATCATTTCACTTCTATTCGCGCATAACCAAAACGGAAGCGAATTCAGTTGATCTATTTACTTCCCCAAACCTGCACGATCCTAAAACTGGTCACAATCATTGGCCAAGCAGTAATGAGGAATGTCAGTTCACATGTACATCAGTGACATGTAAGACTAGGATTGTATTACGGGAACATACATGATACCCTCTGTCGAAGTCAGCTTGTGTCAATGTCATACAATACCCGAAGAAACAAGCTGAAAAGAAGAAAGGTTTATTTCCTCTCAGGTTTCAGAGAAGAATGTCCACAGTTGCTTAGCACTGTAGCTCTGAGCCTGTGTTGATGTGGTCAACCAGAGTAGGAGAGAGTCTGTGGTAGAGATGATCAGTCCACCTCACAGAGCCTAAGAAGAGGGGAGAAGGAGGAAGAGAGGGTGTAGCTGTGGGCTTTTCTACCTGGCCTCTTTGTTCCCCAAAATAACAACTCTGAGACTTCTTACACATGAATAAATGCCTAAGCCATACATACATAAGCTCTGGCTTGTTCCCCAACTAGCTCATAACTTAATTCCCTGTTTAGTCTAGTCTAAATCCTGTCATGTGGTTGGTTACTTCTTAGTTTCATACAACCATCTCCTTCAGCGTTTGGGGCAAATCCCCCACACCTGAGTATTTCCCAAAATTCATTCATTCTCTCTCTCTCTCTCTCTCTCTCTCTCTCTCTCTCTCTCTCTCTCTCTCTCTGCCAGATGTCCGACACAGTACATAAAGATTCTCTCTACAAGTCTACAAGAGATAAGGAAGAGAAGAAAGAGAAAGGGAAGAATGGAGAGAGAGGGAATGGAAAAGGGAGTCTAAACACACTCCCCAAAAGCCCACATCCACAACCTAACTTTGTCTCAGTCTGTCCCACTTCCTTCAGGTCCCACCACCTCCCAGTATAATACGTATGCTATAGTCTCTGCCTTTGGGGGATGCTCAAAATCCAACCCAGAGTACATATCTGACAATTACATGCTGGCATGGGGAAGCCAAAAACAAGACAATACAAAAAAAAAATCTTTACAAGGGAACCCGTTGATTTCTTGCAACACC
Organism: Tokudaia tokunoshimensis; assembly: GCA_036184795.1. Classification (NCBI taxonomy): domain Eukaryota; kingdom Metazoa; phylum Chordata; class Mammalia; order Rodentia; family Muridae; genus Tokudaia; species Tokudaia tokunoshimensis. Next base: position 22,161,289 of record BTHU01000007.1, on the reverse strand, counting down.
AGTTTCTACTTCTCTCATAGCACTTAAAGTGACCTTGTACCTCCTTCTCTTCCAGTATGATAGTTTTGATCAACAGTACAAAAATCATTGACATTACAGCAAGAAATACAAATGCAATACCACAGATAAGCAAATGAGAGAAAGACTAGAATGTTCTAAGTTTAGAGAAGGTGATATTAAAAAGCTTATAGTTCTCCCCGCCCCAACACACACACATACTCACATGCACACCCACACAAACAGCTGGAATTAACAGAAATGGATTAATAATACTAAGTCAAAATTTACAACAGGGACTTGATGTAATAGGCAGAGAAAAAAATCCAATATTTTTTAGATTTTTGAAAAGTTTTAAGGCCTTTAATAACTACCTGTGCAAAAGTAACTCTTGTTACCAAAAAACTATCAAAGTTTCATTTAACTAATGCTATTGCATGATTTTACTGGAAAAAATTAAGTCCCTCCCTGCCCCCAGATAATAATGTTCAGCATTTGATTAAAGTGCTAAATTATAAGGCATTCACCTATATCTAAGTATAAGAATAAACAAATTATGAATATGAGACTTGTTTGAAGATACAGATCCAATTACAATTCATTTGACAGTTTTTATGTATTATATATGGATTCATTTTCAATAGCTTTTAAAATTCAGACGAAGGTGTATATACAAAATCTCCTTGGATAATGAGGAACCATTCATTATTTCAACCACGATCCTTTCCCCAAAGAAGCTCCTATAGTCCTAAGACACACCACTGTCCAAACAAGTCATAGTCAAGGCTATGACATGCATCAGGGCAGAGGAGACCCGAGTCCTGCCCACACCTACCCACAAAACTTTCTTAACCTCGTGCTGCCCAGGGGAGTCTGCTCCTTCCTTTAACTAGGTATTCTCTCTGATGAAAAGGAAGAGCTAAGCCAGTAAATTCATTTTCCCTGATTAATGCAAGAAAAGCCTTCAAAGGTGGGGTAGAGAGAGGAGTGCTGAGGGAACTCGACCGTCAATCTCAAGTGAATACTAACACTCAGTTAAGTGATTGTTGCAGTGCTGTGAGGCTTCTGTCCTTACTGGCTGGAGTCTCCTGACTGACAGAGAAGACCCTGCCTACTGCACCCTGAAAAGCCTAGCTGCCCACGTGACAGATTGACTGGAGCTTCACTAGAAAGGCCCTGTTCTCTCCACCATAAACCAAGGGATCCTCAGTAGGAAATACTTTTATTCATCCCTAACTTCACACCACAGAAGCTGGGAGCTACCCAGAGCAAGCTTCAAATCCTACCTTTGTATATACAAGCTGTGTGATTTAGAAGAGTTTCTTCCAAAGCTTCCCCTTCGGTCTTTACAACGCAGAATTGGAAAGCTACATGAGATCCCACCCCTAACCAAGACATTATTTGTAATTCCATACCTGTGGGAGAAGGGACAATCAGTTTTCTCCAATGGGACATCACAGTGTATAACAACCACACTGTAAGCCAGGCTCTAATGGCCAAGAAGAGCCGGCCAACACAAAGTGTGCTTGCTTTGTCTTATTCTGCGGTGAGCATTTTTGTTTCCCTTTGTTTTGTTTGGACATTTTTTATTGATGTGTCTTACTGGTTTTGTTTGTTTGTGAGTGAAAAGAGATAGAGAACTCGAAGTTGGGTGGGTAGGGAGGTTTGGAAGATGTAGCAGGAGTTGAGGAAGGGGAAAAACATGATCAAAATATATGAAAAAAAGTTTACAGTAAAATGTTTTAATACAATAAATAGTCCAGAAGAAAGGAAGAAAGGAAAGAAGGAAAGGAGGGAAGGAGGGAGGAAGGAAAGAAGGACGAAGAACAAAAGAAAGAAAGAAAGAGAGAGAGGGAGAGAAAAGAAAGGGAAAAGAAGAGAAAAGGAGGAAGGGAGAAAGAAAAGAAAGAAAGAGACAAAGAAACAAAGGTAAAGGAAGAGAAAAAGGAGGAAGGGAGAAAGAAAGAAAAAGAGAAGGAAAGAGAAAGAAGGAAGTAAGAAGGAAGGAAGGAAAGTGTTAAAAGCAAACACAATGAATTGCCAAGAGACTGTGCATGAAGCAACACTCCAAGAAGGTCCAACAGTGTACAAACCTCACTGTAGACATGCGCAGAAATCAGTTCCCACCACTCTTCCTCAGTCAGAGACAAGGGGAAGCAAGTGGCCGCTGAGCGGACACCTGCTGGGAAAAGGGGAACTGAAAGCGGATAAGGGGGTGGGAGTTGGGGTAAGGGGAAATGAGAGGGGGACGGACATTAACTGCAGCACGTTGGTTTTCGAGGTCTGAGCGAGCACTTCCACCTGCGATCACTCTCTAAGTTCCTATGAAGTCTGAATCTTTATTTTATTTTTATTTTTCTGTGTCAGGCAACGTGGACCCTAGAGAACAGCTGGAAAGCTGGGATTCCCACTCTCGCTGAGCTCGCAAGATACCAAGCTCTCCGGACCCACCTCTGCCAAACATTTAGCCAAGGAAGCAAAGCAAAGCCAAACAAAGCTAAGCCCAACTCACTGCTGGCTTGGGAAGAGTTGCCATACAGTTCAAATACAATAGCAGAGAAAGCTACAGCCAGCCAGTGATTAACGAATTCATTCTCCCCTCCCCCAGGGAAAAAGAACTAAAAACCAAGGTCAAAGGCAAGGCTCTGGGTAGTCACTAAGGTGATAACTGAATGCGGCTGAGACTTTGTGACAAAGGGACTTGTAGTCCTTTGACCTTTCAGAAAACTGAGTCTCAAGTGTAAAGCAGATCAAAGGCACTGGTTGCGGGGAGTGGGGCGGGGGCGGGGAGGAGAGAAGAAGTATGTGGCCAACGTGGCTTAGGGTCTAAACTATGCACGTGAGAGGTTGGGGAAGAAAAGCCACAAGGTCCGGTGAGGTTCCTTCAAGACTGTTTAGATCACAGATTACTCTTCGGAGGGGCAAAGAATTTACATCTTCAACAACCCACTACAAATGCTGTTCAACAAAGTGCGTGTGTGACTTCCTCAATGTAAAGAACTCAAAGATAGCAGGCCAGTTTTTTTTTTTTTACTTTTAAAAGCAAAAACTATTCTGCAAGAAAACAATAAAATGACTTTCCCAGGATTGGGGCGGGGTGGATGTGAAGCATGAGGAAGCGAGTTCTCCTTTTCTACTTTTGTGGGTCCCCAGGATGGGACAGGTTTGTCTAGCCTTGGCACAAGGGCAGATAGTTGTTAAAAACAAGAAATCTAAAAAGAAGGAATCTCTTTTGGCTCTCGCCACAATGCTTAAAAAAAAAAGGCAAAACAAAATAAAAATTCATCCATTTTATTTGGAAGAAACATCATTAGGATAGTTTTGTCTAGGATCTTAGTAAGCCCTGCTAAAATTATTGAACAGTTTATATTTCAGATCAACAACCATTGGCATTGGCATCTTATAGCCTCCATTACATTAAAAAAAAATGTAATATAGGGAATGTAAACTTTTTCCTGGCAAGTCCTCAGAAGATTTTAACTCAGTAAAGAAGACAGAAGTATAAATAACACAAGCCACTATGACCAATGTAACAAAGGTCCGGTGAGGGGGCGGGGAATCCTAAATTGAGGAGCTAAGAAATGTTCTTGAAGCAAAGATGTGGGTTGAAATTGGGTTTTGAAGAGAACCTTTCCAAAGCAACAAACAAACAAAACAAGCAACAGCTTAAGGCGAAGTGCTGTTTCTTTCTAGTCCGGTAAGAGGCGCTAATGAGCAAAAGGGCAGGTAGAGAAGACAGCTGCAAACAAATGATCGGGACAGCCTAGGACAACAGTCCCACGACATCTGTAGGGGGATGGACTTCACTAAAGCCAAGGTAAGTGGATGACACACGACTGGGAGGGTCTGCTGTCTTGTGCATAATTGTCTTCTTACCCAACTCTTTCCTAACTTCACTATTTCAGTCCGAGGGCTTATTTTCCCACCGTACTCGGAGGGCAGAAAGAGGAAATAACTCATCCAGCAGAGGGGATTTCTTAGTTGGGTTTTGAAGAAAGATGCTGGGGGTGGCTGACTCTGCTGAAATGTTTCCTTTTTCTCTTGGTGTTTGTCAGATTCTGCTGTTGAGCAATCCTATCGCCTTCAGTCAAAGTCAACCGGCAGTCAGTCGGTTTCTGACTTACCTCCCCAAACTCTCCTACTCTGCCCTTTGCCTCTTCTGCTCTGGCGGGCTTACAGTTTCACAGCTTTACCAAGGATTTCAGAAAGTGTGAATCATTTGCACATCTGGCATCAAATATTACAATCTCCAGGTTAAATGACCACTCAAAGTCAGATATGGCTTTAGCTATTCTGTGTGCACATAACATGGTTCATTCAAAAACTATATTTGCAATTTTTTTCACAGTAAAAGCAATGCGTTTCTGAGGTTATTTTTCTCAGCAGCTCTCTCTCTCTCTCTCTCTCTCTCTCTCTCTCTGCATGTGTATGTGTGTGTACATATGTAGTATGTACGTATTTCTGCATGTGTGATGCATGAATTTTTTCATATAGGTGCATGCATGTGTGCTTGGTGGTGCATGCACACACAGATGTTTGGGCACACGGAAGCACACGGATCAGTATCAGGTGACTTCTTCCATTTTTGTGAGATAGGCTTGTTCACTGACCTCATCAATTTGCTAGACTGGATGGCCAATGGTCTCCAAGAATTTGTTTGTGTTCCGCCAGCTCCAGGATAACAAATAAGTCACTCGGTTTCTACATGGTGCTGAGGCTTTGAACTCGGGTCTTCATGGCTTGCATGACAGGCACTTTCCTGACTGAGCCAGCTCCCCAGCATCTGACTGTCCCTGTTTAGAAATGTGAATGACTGAAATAAACAATTTTTAGGAGATGTACAGAGTTCAGTGTTGGCTTGAAAATCTACATCTACGCAAATATAAGGGATGGACTACTTAAGCCTAACTGGATTCTAGAACTGGCTTTCAATCACGAAGATGGAAATTAACTTATGTGAAGATCAAAAGCCTTTATAGTGTCCTAAAAGCAAAGCTGTCTATATTACTCCTTCCCTCTGCCTCCTGGGCTCCAATACCCCCGAACCACAATGGTCCTTTATAGTCCAAGGTAAACCAAAGAAAGTCTTCTCCTCTTTGAATCTCTCCTCTCTCCATCCCTTTTGATATGAAAAGACAAAGTTTGGGGGCTGGCAAAGGCTTCTAGAGCAGAGTACAAGATTGGATTATTAAGTAAATATAGTATGTGTTTGAGTCCAGTGAAAAAGTATGACTATTTACAAAATAACTAAATAAAGCATTGTAAAAAAACAACACAGTAGTCAGCTGATCTTCAGCAGGCTTCCTCAACCTGTTTGGTCGCAACCCCCTTACGGGTCAAAAGATCCTTTCACAGGGGTCACCTAACACCACTGAATATCAGATATTTACACTACAATTCATAATAGTAGCAAAGTTATGAAGTAGCAACAACAAAATTTTATGGTTGGGAGTCCCCGAAACCCAAGGAACTGTATTAAAGGCTTGCACCCTTAGGAAGGCTGAGAACCACACTAGAAAGGTTTCCAGCTTAAGGCTCTGCCATTAAATGCCTTTGCACACTTCAGGGCAACAAGCACTTAAAAATCATGACTTGAAGTAGCAAGGAATCCAAATGTACTAAGAATGTGCTAAAAGCTGGGCAGTGGTGGTGCACGCCTTTAATCCCAGCACTTGGGAGGCAGAGGCAGGTGGATTTCTAAGTTCGAGGTCAGCCTAGTCTACAACAGAGTGAGTTCCAGGACAGCCAGGGCTATACAGAGAAACCCTGTCTTGAGATTTAAAAAAAAAAAAAAAAGAATGCGCTAAAAAGTATCTAGAATCTCCATTCTGTCTGCTGTCATTTTATCTAAATATCTTCTCCTTCCCACAAACACTGGAAAGGGGTCATAGCCTAGGAAGTCGCTTACTGCTGTCAGCATCAGAGGAAACACCTGCTGTCAGCTGCTTCCTGCCTGAGACCATCTTCCCCCTCCAAGTTGACTGCTGTATCTACAAAGCCTCCAATCCTGTCTGGACTTACCAGGAATTCAGTGAATATTTGTTGAACACTGAGTGAATTCAATTTCTCATTGTTGGCAGAGTGCTCTCTTAACTGCCCCCAACCAGCCTTACCTTGATCAGAGGTCTCTGCTCTCTGAGCATTTGTGTCCCGTGAGGTTTCTGACCTTTCAGGTTTTAACCTGGATTTGGCCCAAAGGCCTCAACAAAACAAGCAACCTCTCTGGGTGCCTCAGAATGAGGCTGGCCATTTACTTCAACATTACCCTACTTGGGTTTCCTTGGTTGTTATGGTGGCAAATGTTATGGTTGTTATGGTTATGTTATGGTTGTTATGGTGGCAAATTCCAGAACAGAAGATAATGCACAGTGTGACTATACAAATGGCTAAATTTGAACAAATGGGGCCTAAAAGTCATAGACAGGCTCCATTATGTGCTTCCTTGTGATCCATTCTGGGATCCAACCAATTCCTTCTTCTCAAATGTGGGTTGGACTTAGACCTTAAATCTAACAAACTCAGCACAGTAAAAGTTACAGTATATCCCAGATTTAAATATAAAAGAAGTCTGCTAAATGCAGTAGCACCCACTAGCATGTCAACATTCCAGAACTTGAGATGGAAAGATCAAGTTCCTTGTGTTCACCAGGAGATGCTGAACCTTGTTCCGACCCCTGAAAGAAGAGTACTGGTTTTCTCCAACTACCTCCCCATCACTCACTTTGAGGTGAAAAACAAAAGGGGGGTCATGTAGCAAGCAGTCCCATGATGAAGTTCAGATGTTCTAGAAGTAAGGACCCCAATCAACAGCCAGAGAGCCACTAGGATCTGCCACGTGTAATAGCTGTAAGTTGATCCTTTAGACCCAGCCGGTCAAATTTTGAAGTGATTGTAGATCAGATGGGATCTGACACCCTTTTGAAGGATCCTGAGCTAGAATTGCTCCCCTTGAGAAAGCTTGAATCTTTGACCCACAGAAACCATGAAATAATAAGTATTGCCTTAAGCTGCCAGATCTTGGGGGTTATTTGCTATATAACAAGACATAACTAATATGCTAAACTGAGGGCTGGCAAGCGTGTTGGTAAAGGGCCACATAGAAAATATTTTGGGATTTTCCAGCCAGATGGAGTCTGGATCACTCTTGAGCTCCGCCATTGTAGCTCAAAAGCAAACCAAAGATAATATGCAAATGAGTGGACGTGGCTATGTTCCTATAAAACTTTATTTATGAAAACAGTCAGCCGGCTTGCGAGCTGTGATATGCCAACACTTGCTGAAAGCCACTATATATTTTCAGTTTTTATAAGTTCTAGTGTCTTGTCCTAGAGCTGTCTTTTGGAGAGTAGAATATGGCCACTTCAGTTTATAGATTATCTTTTCTAGGGCAAAGGATACTCCTCCCACTGCTCAACTTGAATAAAGATGAAAAACTGAACTTGACAGCACAAAAAATAGAAGACTCCTTTCCAACACTGAGAAAAGACTATGATCAAGACATTTTTGAGTCCGAAATGGCCTAAGAGAAGAAGAAAGGCAGGCAGAGTGTGCGTGTCAGCTGCCTGAATTGACACACCACGGGCACACGCTTTACACAGTGATGGGATGGGAAATTAACACAGCTGATGGAAAACAGAAACTTAAGAGCTTCATAGCCAGTCGCTCGGTTGTTTAGCTGTGTTGGTAGAAACCGTGAGACAGTCATTTAAAACAAAATTGTGCAGCAGCACATTTGTTAGAAAACAAAATTGCAGCATGGCTTCTGGCAACTCATGACTTAGACATAGCATGCAAAAGACATTAAAGCTCCCATGTGGTCACTGAAGAAACACTAAAAAGGACACTTGACCAAGAGAGTCCAAGGCTGATTAACAATTGGACCTCAATGACCAGGGTCAAAGGCAGCCAGGTGACAGACTAAGTGGGCACTTCTCTCTCCCCTCTGCTTCTTGGGTTTCATTACTTCAAATTGAGAGTAGACAAGGCACTCTCAAAAGTCAGTTAGAACCAGCTACAGCACTAGCACATTTAAGAGAGGCCACCAAACAGAAATAAATGGAAGCAGTTCTGTAATTATAGACTTCTCATGAGTAAGTACAATTCTCCAGGGAGACATGTGGGTCTCCCTCCACCAGGTTGCCTATACCCCATCTTTGAAAGGACAGGGAAGGGTAAACAGGGAGAGTGATGCTTTCCCCAAAAGTGACAGAATGTCTTCACCCTAAGCTGTTTGAAGGAGAGACAACAGAAGAGCTTATATCTGGTAACTTTACACTGTTATCCACCATGCTCCTAGGGAGAAAGGAGCAGAGGAAACCACAAATCAGTTTCTTTCTTTCTTTCTTTCTTTCTTTCTTTCTTTCTTTCTTTCTTTCTTTCTTTCTTTCTTTCTTTCTGTCTGTCTGTCTGTCTGTCTTTCTTTCTTTCTGTCTTTCTTTTTCTATTATAGCATAAACAAATCACTACAAACATAGAAACTTAATACAACATGAGTTTATTAGCTCAGAGTGCTTCAGGTCAGAAAGTTAGCGTGGCTCTCACTGGGCTAAGAATGTCAGCGGTGTTTCTTTTGGGATTTCTTGGGAAAGATCCTGTGTCCCTTTCTAGCCTCTAGGAAGGCTTGGACCCATTAGTGTGTGGCTCGTCTCTCGTCTTCATCTTGATAATCACGTCTCACTGGAATATCCTGTTCTCTGGGAGTACAAGCTGCGCGCACTCTCCCCTTTTGAGGATCAATGTAACTCGACTGAGGGTGCCAACCATGGAAGATAACCTACTCACAGGCTCTAGGCATGGATGTCATTGTAAGGGGAAAGGAGAGAGTACTCTACAATAAGTACCTCTTGGAAAAAGATGGCTGCATTCAGTTCAATTTGTAGTGATGAAAGACCCAATGTCAACCTGGAAGCACCACTTGCCCAAGGACATGGTAACTTCCTGAGGCTGGGAGCTGTAATTCTTGGGAAAAAACAAGCCACGTGTTTTAACTCTAAACAAGTTTGTTTGAACCAACAACACCAGATATGCTTGTAGGCATAATGTGTGTCAGGATGTAGTGCTAGTCCCTGATTGGACCTTAAGGGAAATGCAATGGATTGTGGGCTTTTGCCTTTTTAAGCCCATGCAAAATTTGACTCATGGCCATTTCCTGGGAATCCCAGAATGGACCTGACCAGAGCCCATCCTGGTCAGTATTTGATAAAAGCTTGCTTCAAATTTGGCTCAAAATTCTAGAACTGGTTTTTCTCATGCAAATCTCAGGATTAGCAAGTCTGGGATCCTAACATTTAAGGATAATTTATACTTTGTATATTATATAATTTATAAACCTTCCCCAAACAACATATCAAAATGAGTAGCTAATTCTTTTGACAAACATTGGGTTGATGCTTCTGGCAAGTTTGGGTCACTGAATAAGAACACATGCTGTGCACTCCTCCGAGGACCTGAGTTTGAACTTCCAGCACATCTAACAAAAGTCAACCATGGTTGTATGTACCTGTAACCCCACTATTGAAGAACATGAAAAGGTTGACTCCAGGAGCTTACCCGCAGACCAGTTTAACCAAACGGCAGGTTCCAGTTTCATGAGAGATCTTTTAAGGCAATAAGCAGAGAGAGACAGCAAGAGAGAAAGACACCGACATCTGGCCCATATGCATACCCCCACACATTCCTGTAAATGTTTATTTTTAATATAAATGTAGGCAGCAAATTAATACAGTCGCTGTTTTTCTTTATCCTAGCTAATTCCCCAATGATGACACAGAGAAGAAGATTTATCTAATCAAGCTTTCCTGCAATACCTGGGCAGTCATTGACCAGTATTTTAATCCTCTAAACTAATCTGACTACTTTCTAGCCAAAATCCCCATAACACTTGCATTTAGGGCCTTTCACACTCCAGCTAAACTCTTATGATACTTCCTCTCCTCGCTCCTGGTGGTTCAATCTCTCTTATTCGTTTCTCTCTTCCTCCCAACTCCTCTTTTTGTGCCTTCCTTCCTCCTTCCATCCTTCCCCTGACTGGCATAAGTCCCACCCTATTCTCTCTTCTGCCCAGCCATTGAGTGATGATGACTTTTACTGACAAGGCAGAGAATAAATGGTAAGCACTGTTTATGCAAACTTGAGACTGGAGATTCTTAAGTATTACAAATGATATGTCCCGGTTGAAACAAGATATGAGGGCAGAGAAATCAACATTTGAATAACACAAGGGTAAACTTTACACAATGTACAACCATATTATGTCTACACACACCCACACAGTCATACCCATGTACCATACACACACCCACTCACGCATGCACACAAGCACATACACACCTCCAGAAATCGTGTGCAAGTTATGTCAACTTGACATAATGAGATCACCCAAGGAAAGCCTAAGGGTTCTTAGAGACATGCATAGCCCAAAACATATTTCCATGTAGAATTCCAACCAGAAAGGTATAAACCTCCTTTAATCAATAAATAGATAGAGAAGACACTTGAGTGAAGGTCTTAAAATTCCCTGAAGCCCTGGGTTGCAGCAATTAGAATCTAACCAGTAAAATCTGTGATTAAATATGGCACTCTTCCTAAATGTTTATAGGCATCAGTCAAGTTGTATGGAAGAGACCCACCAAGTTAACAGGAACTAACTTTAAGGAGTGTGCACTATAAATGATTTAACAGCATTATTATTAGTAGTAGTAGTAATAGTAATGGGTAGATATTGCTTCAATATTTTGTGTCAGTGTTGTTTCATTGGAGTGTTTTTGGGTGTGTGGGGGGGGGAGTGTGTTCTTGTTCCTTTCCATATTATTTCCATATTGAAGAATCTTATGCAAATTTAAACCTTGTTATGGTAATTATCGTTGTTATCATTTCAAGCCATCATTTGCTACAATTTTTATTTTCTAGTTTGAAACAAAATGACTTTGTACTTCTATCCTCCTTCCTCCACCTCCCAAGTTCTGGGATAACAGAAGTCAACAACCATGCTCAGCTATTTTATTTCATTCTATTTTACTAGAATGTCTAGAAAATATCTTTAATAATCAAATGTTTGATAACTGAGACAAGAAAACAAATACATGTTATATTTAACTGCCTTATCTTTTTTTTTTCTTTTTTTCTTTTTTTTTTTTTTTTTTTTTTTTTTTTTGCAAGACAGGGTCTGTGTAGTCCTGGCAGTCTGTCCTGGAACTGCCTCAAACTTGCAGAGATCTGCCCACCTCTGCAGAGGCCACATGCACCACCACCACCCAGTTTAAATACATTTTAAAATGTAGGTTTTTGTAAGGTAAGACAGTCTACAAAACAAGGTTGTGGAGGCAGAGAAACAATGTTTCTGACAGTAAATATGGCTAGGAATTCCTTCAGGGGACATTTGGAGGTTATATTGGTGTGGTTACCACTGATGTCATAAACTTTGATAGAGTTCTCTTCTAGGGCTGATTTCTGCTGGAAATGAACCACCTTTTATTACAGAAAAGCTGCCTTAATGAAGTTATATGAAGGAGCATGCCCAGTGGTTTTTTGTTTGTTTTTATGAACAGTGAGGGGAATTTTTTTCTTTTTGATCTTTTTAAACTGTTCAGCACTCCATTTAAACAAGCCTCTACCCGTTCTGCAGACCTCCTCAAAAGGAGGGGAAGCATTGAACAATATTGCATTACTGCCCCTCCTTTATAGATATTCCTCTTCTGTTTCATTTGGTCACTTGAAGACATAGAGAGGAAAAAAAAATACCATTAGGTCATTCAGTGAAAAGGAATCATTTATGGTATTTAAGAACCTAAAGTCACTCAGTCATGCATGGATGTGAGTTGAGGTCCTGGATGTGACTCCGTGGCAAAGCATTTCCCTCGAATATGCTAGCATCCTCAGTACCACAGAGGTGAAAGTTATGAGCAAGTCCAAGAAAGGTCAAATTGTCAAATTGTCAAGGCAAGGACAAGAGGGAGCGTCTACCTGGTCAGATAAAGGAAAATCTCCAAACCTGGGTGTGCACTTGAACCTAGCTTCAAAGCCTCTGGGAGCTGTAAAGACCCATGGCTTACCAAAGTCATCTGACCAACAGAAAGACTACTGCAGACCATCTCTAATGAGCTTGCTTCCAGTCTTAACAGACTGAAGCCAACACAGATTTCAGCCCACACAGAGGAGAGAGCAGAAGCTCTGAATATAAAAGACAAAGAGACTGGTGGGGTGGGGGAAGGGGAACGGGGAGGTCCAATCACCACGCTGTGGTTATTTACAGATTTTTATGACCTCAAGCAAAGTACTTAACCTCTCTGAGCCCCAGTTTATGATCTTACATAAACATGATGAGTTTTTTTTTTTCAAGTTGGTGGTGTTGCTTTTACTTATAAACAAGAAGCATAAATCCTAATATTTGTTACATTGTAGGTTAATGTTGATTACACTTTTTATTAAGCTCCTTAGCAATGATATCACAGTGCTTCCTTTAGAAAAATTTAGATAAATTTTTCTCTATTAAGATTGTTCTGCATCTAACGTCTAAATTCTCCTTTCTAAAATTAACTCTGGGATCTGGAGACCAGAATAACAGAAGCCTCACACGACATGTTTCCAGGAGCAAGCTACTGAAAAAAAAAATGCTAAATATAGCCAATGCTAATGGGAGGGAAATGGAAAACTGTGGACACATGGGAATATTATGGCTATAAAATTTTAAAGAAATCCTGGTGTAAACCTGCAAGTGACAAATTTTCCTATAAAGCACAATCGAATTTGATTCAAAAAGAAGCCTTTGGAACTCTGGGTTTGACTTTCATATTCTGGCTCCTTAATTCCACTTCTGCTGGACCATCTCCACCGTCCCTCACCCTGGAGACCTTTCCTTATCCAAACAATCATTTCCATTTCAACGAAGCCCCTCACTGACTCTTTTTGTAACAATTGAGCCATAACTGTGTGGTTCCTATGGTTACCAAGAATTCTAATTTCATTTCCTCATCATGCGTTTTATCTTGAAAGATTGCTCAGGGTTCCCGAACAGGCCACTCTTCCAGCCACATGCTTCGTTTGCTACTATTTTTTTTTCCTGCAAGTTTCTCATACCAAATCCTTATTGAAACATCCTATTTTGTTCCAATTTTTTATTTAAAATGTACGTGTCCTGTCTCTACCCTGATGACATTTCTAGATAAGACATTCACACAAAGAAGCAGAGCTACGGAGTAGGTGTTAGGCCCAAGTTAGAACTGGCTCCTCTGTTCTGAGGCCCAAGGTTTAGCTCCATAATTATGGAGATAAGGGAAGGAACAGGACGGAACCCTCAGGACTGGGCCTTCAGACTCATTTATTAGAGTTTCTCAACAATGAACAGATTTGGGTTCTTATAGGTCTAGAATATGGATTTTCTACAAATCAGAATCATATATGTATATATGTATATAGTCTGTCCTGTTGAGGGAAATATTTTTAAAAAGTAGAACGTAGCTGGCCATGCATTGACGGGCAATGGCTGACTTGCTTTTATCAAGTGGAGACTCTGACTCTGGACTCCACAATCTCTCCACCCAACTCGCTAGGTTCCCACTGGCAAGTTGCTACCACGCCAAACCCATGCTTTGAATCCCCCAGGGCCTTCGTGGAGAACCTCAGGCAAATCTACACTTGGTTGTCATACCTTTCTCTCTTGAACCCAAAAGAGCCCGTGTGAAGGAAAACACAACATAAACTTAGTTCAGAAACAGTGGTAACTCAATCTCTGGGCGCAACAACTAAAACCTAATCTTGTAAGCCTTATTAAAATCTGATCCTTCCAGTGGCAAATCCTTGCAGATTGCCATGATACCAGGAAATTCTAGCAGCTACATCTTACCCTTCTGGTTCCAAAGAGACCTAACTCTCTCCTGCTTCCTCTCTCCTTCTTTCCAACCTACTCACCCAGTGATTGGCTCCTTTATTTATGAGGGGATTGGTTCAGAAGAACAGCACCAGGCCCATCCACAACACATTTCATTGTTCATAATACACATATTGATCATAATACATGATCCTTTAGTTTTAATCTCCACCAAGAGTCACTGTTTTGGAGTGGTTGAAAGGGTACAGGTTAGGATGGATCGATTGAGTTGTAACTAATCTTTACTCTTGACCTAGAAGTTGTTTAACTTCTAGGAGGTACTTCTTCTAGCCTAATCTGTGTCTCCCCCCTCAGAGGTTTAAAAAAAAAAAACTTCGACTTAGGACAAATTCGGTGTTTTTTATGTCAGCAAGAGCTGTCCTCATGTTACTCCATTGTTAGTGTGTATCTGTCCTCCCGAGTAAATTCGGTACCATGTTTTCTCTCTGCAGACTCCAGGAATCCAATGCTGTCATTTCATCCTCTGTCCTCAGATTCCTTGTCGATTTCTGTCTTTTTTCATATTGCCAGTTTCATCTAAGTAGAGTGTGGGAAGAAATAAAGATCGAAGCATATGTTCTCAGGCTTAACAGATTTTTTTTCTTTTGTTTTGTTTAGCATTTGCTTAATAGGACATTGAAATTTGGGAGGATTTTTAAAAAAAAAAACCAAACAAAATTCTGTTACTTTAGTGCAACTATTTAGTAAAGTATTTTTCAAATGTTTATGCATTTTGTGATGACTCACTCATATCCCATGTACTCATGTCTACTTAACAATTTAATATCTTATCATAGATTTTTTTCATGGCTGTATGTTGATATCACATGAATGTCTCATACTATTATTTATAATATTCAAATCAAATAATCTTCACTTGACATATGAGAAAGTTGTGATATATAGAAAGATCTTTTCATAGGTCTTTCTATATAGGTTTTCAAAAACATTGCATGCCAAAAAGTTTAACATCACGCATCAATGAAGATTTGACATGGGCTGGAGAGCTGGCTCAGCAGTTAAGAGCACTGAGTGTTCTTCCAAAGGTCCTGAGTTCAATTCCCAGCAATCACATGGTGGCTCACAACCATCCATAATGAGATCTCATGCCCTCTTCTGTGGTGTCTGAAGACAGCTACAGTGTAATTACATATAATAAATAAATCTTTAAAAAAAATTTGACACTAATGTTATCAAAATTATTGGTCTTTTTATAGTTTTTCCCTAAGACATCCTTAACCTTTCCTCTTGAGTTCCGTTGAATTCAAGAATAAAACTACAAGGAGGGACTTACCACCTTCCCTAAGTTCAAGATAACTATCCATACGAATTAGGCTGCTGATGATTTAGTAGCTTATTACATTACCTTGAAGAAAGAGCACCTTGCAGAACCAGAGCTAGGACAGGGAAGGGCCACTGATGGACAGGAACACACCTTGACCACAATTAATTATGTTCACCTCTTCTTCTCCATTTCAACCTAAACCCTACAATAGTACCCCAAAAAACAGACTTGGGGAAGTCCCTGAACAACTCTCTGTGTTCTCTTTCCCACCCGGTGTTCACACTGAATAAATCTTTCTGTTCTTTTCACTTGTCTCCTTAGTATATCACACACCTTTGATCTCAGTACTTGGGAAGCAGAAGCAAGAGGATCTCTTGTGAGTTCAAGGCCAGTCTGCTCTACAGAGTTCCAGGACAACCAAGGCTACACAAAAAAGAAACTCTGTCTCAATATATAGACATATATATGCACACATAAATACATACATATATATATACATACACACACACATATATGAAGAACTCGTGAAGTTAAAAAGATATTAGAAATGTAAAATGTATTAGAACGGCTAAGGATGAAACAACTCATATGAAGGTTAAAAGTCAAGAAAAACAAGCCAGGATGCTAACATGAAACCAATATCAGATAAGAAGAGAAAACAACAAAGTAATCTACCGATGTTTCTAAGAACTAAGCTTGCACTTACTCAACAACTTCTCCACAGAATGAGTTACCAAAATCCACACCAAACCGAAGATGATCTTGTACTTCTTAAATGCAAGGAGTGAAAAGCTTTTAATCCTTCCAGATCACAGAGAAAAAAATGGATCATATACGTAAAACCAAGGGCCAAATAGTAATAATAACAATAACGCTTGGGTTTTCAGTGAAAATTCTAGTGGTTGCAGAATACTTTTTAAAAGTCTAAGAAATACTGATGGTCAGTTTTGAACTCTACTCAGATTACCTACAAGAATTAGTATAGGGCCAGAAAAGTGGCTTAGTGGATAAAGGCACTCCATTCCCAGAACTCATGATGCCAGATGGGCTTATGTTGTCTATAATCCCATTTGTACAGGAAGATAGGCGGCATACATGGGGAATCTCTCAACAGTTTTAGTACCAGTCAGCCTGTGGGGTATGAAGCACTGCAGTTAAAAAAAAAAAAAGAAAAAAGGCAGAGGCTCTGCTTCAAACATGGCAGAAGGCAAAACTAACTCCTCACAGTTTGTATCTGACCTCCACGGCTGGTACACGCATGTGCGCACACAAACTCAGAGTCAACCTATAAAATGTATTCTTTTGTTTTTTTAAAGAGAGTAAAAATAAAAGAAAAAGATTTCAAACCCAGAAGGCCTCAAAAAAAAAAATTGTGTCACCCACAGTCCCTTCCTCTGTAGCTGTTGGAGAGAGTAAACCAAGAAAGAGGAACAAGATAACAGGAACCTGCAAAGTCCATCTCCAATGTGGCAGGGACTTACGGGGATTCCCATGGTGCCATGGTAGAGACTCAGAGCACACAAAAGCATGGAATTGATTCACTTTGGCAGCGGGAAGTACACTGATGCTTTCCCAGGAATCCACGATAATCTTACAAAGATTACACAATGTTCCTGAACGCATCCGAAGAAGATTCAACGTTTTGGCAAAAAGCTTGGGGTTACGTGATCATATGGAATTAGACAATAATGTGTAATGCCCCTGCTAATATTTACATAGGAGTAATTTAATTTTAAAAGTTAAAGAGACTGCAATTATACATGGAAAGGTATCAAAAGACTCACACCGTTTACTTCTCATACATCCATGCAACTGGGAACACACTTCACCAAAAATTTCTGGGAAAAGAAGGCAGAAAACCAACCAAAAAAAAAAAAATAAAATTTTTCTTTCAAGCCAAGAAATGGCTTCAGGATAATAAAATTATCAGTCGAGAAATGAAACTGCTAAATGTTCAAAAGAACAGCCAGTCCAGATGGAGCAAAGAGGCACCCAAGAGATACAAAGATAAATTAAAGTTGACACTTTGTAATTGAAAACATTTTAAAAGGGTGACAATGTAAATTAAAGAAATTAGAAACCTTAAGAAATGTCAAAAAAAATTAAAGCTAAAATGAGCATCCCATTCATTCCATGACTACTGTCCTTATGGTATGAAAATATAAACATGATTTGTTGACTCACTCTTTCAACCAAACAAATAATAAGTGTTTTAATTTACAACACTGATGGTAAAAATTACATAATTAAGTTGATTGACCAGAATGGCATTGATAAATCAGGCAAAGGAACAGACAATTTACAAAGAAATAATACTAACCGCTAAAAGCCTGCTTTAATGACAAACAGTAACAATAACTATCTTTGACATGGTAGTTTCTTATATTTATATATACTAACTGCCCAAAGACCAACCTTCCAAAGAGTCAGCACTGAACTAGAACAATAGTGAATACTCAACACCTACTCTCTTAATTAATAGTACATAAAATTGTTTTATGATATTTTAAACAAAATTATAGATGAATCAGTCCATGTATTGGCAGCACTGTGGTCAGAAGCATTAGCATAATATCCCACACTAAATACCTTACAATAATAAATGCTTGCTTGAGAATTAGCTCCCCAACAGCTTAAATGCAGAATGAGTACGTGACCAATCCCCTACTGTGTGCAAATTAATTCCCCACTTATGCTCATGGCAATAGGCAAACACAGGAGCTTGGCCCCTTTAGGAAGGGACTTTAAACCTAACTGGTGAAAGACACATTAATAAGATAGATTACTGGGCCCGGAGGCACATTCTAAGTAAGATGCTAACAAAATAAAACAGGCAATTAGTGAACATTACACATTGTGTTCTGTTTGTTCTGCGTGAAAATCGAACAGAAAAGCTCCAGAGAGGTCCAGAGTGAAGTCCTCTTTGTGACTTTTCCTGAAAGGAATGTAAATCGTTTTATTGAACAGCACTGAGCTTATTTGTCTTGTTGGATTGCCCACTCCTAGTTCTTGAGAAATAATGATCACAGCTCTTCCAATGGCCAGCACCATCCCCTAGGAGCAATGGGAGAGCTTTCGAGCTGAGGTTTAAATACAACATGGTAGCCAAGACTGGCATTTTAACCTTTTAAACAATACTATCACAATGTTTAAAACATTCAGAAGAGCTTTATGCTAGCTAGTGCCGGGTGCATTGGCTTACATTTCCAACTTGAATCAGGTTTCAGTTGATCTCAGAAGGAAGATTTCTCCTACGGTCAGGGTACCCACAAGACTACAAAGTGATTACTGAGAGCTCCCATTCAGAAAATACATCTCATGCGAATAAGAATTTGTTTCATAATGTGTAAAGAGACGCAAATAATAAGAAAGTAAATAAGATGATAAATACTCCGTACAAATCATGTCACCGTGGTTCTCATTTCATGTCTTCTGATTACAGCATTGGTTCGATTTATCTGCTTTGTGGTGAGTTTGTTGAAACTGAACTCATGAAGTTATTTCTACTAATAACATGCATTCTATCCTAATATAGCATAGTGCCATGAGATTTTAATGATGGGAATTTCTGGACAACTAAATTCCACTGGGAAAGTTGTTCTGAAAAATCCTTTCTAGATCAACAAGATTATGAGTCTCTGAGAAAGGCTCCGATCTACAACAAAAATACTGAACCATTCGTTCTCTTGCATCCTGAGGTTGTAGAGCATCAAACACTCTTCACACCAGTAGGGCCACCAGCAGAGTCTGGCGAGGGTGCAGCATGGCTTTTCGCTTCCCACTCGGTTTTGCACAACACCTGCAAGTTAATGGGGATGTTTTGGGGTGTGCCTGCGCTTCTCTGTCAACATTTCAGCACTGGGCAGATGCCAGCTTGTAAGAGATTTTCATCTTGAGGCTGCTTCCTTTCTTGCAACACTGGTTGAACTGTTGCCAAAATCATCAAGCTACTGAGGGAACATCTCTTTGCACTTACTCCCATCCATTTCTGGATCAAAGAATCTTCCCTAAGTGCTATGACTTGAAGATGGACTTTGTTTCCCTTCTCCTTCTTATTACTTACTTCACTGAAACAATCCTCACTAATCTCGTTAGTCCCTTCTTTTTAACATGTTACTACCTCAGTACTGAGCTCATCTCTAGGGTTTCTGTTTGGGTTTTGTTTGTTTATTTGTTTTGTTTTTCTATTAAAGAGGAACCGAATGATGTAGGGCTACAATAATACCATTCTAAGAATATTCAGGACTTTGTTTCTACACAGAAATAATAATGTCATTTCTAGGCCTAACCACTATGGCTGTGTGTGTGTGTGTGTGTGTGTGTGTGTGTGTGTGTACTCATGAAGACTAGAGATGGACATTGTAATTTTGCTACTCTTATGAATCATAATGTAAATATCTGACATGCAGGATATCTGATATGTGACCCCAGTGAAAGGGTCATTAGACTCCAAAGGGAGTTGCAATCCATAGGTTGAGAACCTCTGTTTTACACCATACTTTTGAAATAAGATCTCTCACCAATTGTGGGGCTCCATGATTTGGCTAGAATGGCTGACCAGAAAGTTCCAGGTCCCCTCCTCTTGTCATCCTAGGCACTCTGGTCACAGTCACAGTCTATTTACCTGGCTTTATAAGTGGGTGCCAGGAAGCTGAACTCAAGTCCTCATGCTTGCATGGCTAGCACTTTCCTGACCGAATTCTCCGTTCCCCATTGCAGCCATTGTGAATATGAATCTCCGTACCTGTCCTGTATGTATTGTCACCAAAATAGTGAAAATTGAAGCAACAGCGAGAATAGCCAAACCGTGGAAACCACAAGAACTCATTTATTGTGGAGAGACTACAAAAGAGTACCGTCACAGTAGAAGACAGCTTGGCAGCTTCACGCAGAACACAAACTGTACAATACACCAGTCACTCTTTGGTGTTCAGTAAATGGAGTTGAAAACGTGTGTTCATACAGGAACCTGAGTGTGAATGCTCCACACTCAGTTATAATTACAAAAGCTTGGATGCAGCCAAGATGCCCCTCATCAGTGAGTAGATAAATTCTGATGCATAGAGTGGGGTTTTACTCGGTGTTAAAAAGAAATGAGCCAACAGTAAGCTTAGAATGCAGTTCAGTGATAGAGCTCTTGCCTAGCATATGGAAAGCCTGGGTTCAGAATTCTAAGACTACAAACACGAAACACTGGCGGGAAAACATGGATGCATTAAACGCATAGTGATAAAGTGAAAGAAACCAATACGAAAGGGTGCATCCCATATGATTCCAACGTGATGTCATTCTGGAAAAGACGGGATTATTTAATAGGATTAAATAAATACGTTGGTGGTTTTGCAAGGATTAAGGGAGAGAAAAGTAATTACACAGAGCTCAGAGGAATATGTTTGACGATGAAAACTGTCTGATGCTATATGGCACATTAATGTTGTTAATATATTTATTCAAGCCTATGTTTAACAGCAAGTGAACTCAAATGTAAGCTATAGACTTGAGGCAGTTACACTCTTCTATGTAGGCTCATCATTTGTAAGAAGTATATACCATGTTGATGAGGGATGTTGATATTGGGGGAAGCTATGCCTGTGAAAGGGTGTTAGGAGAGAGAGTGTGTGGGAGCATACATGTTCTCCATAACTTCTCTTTGTTGTAAGTCTGGAAATTTCCTAAAGCTCTAAATGTGAACTACGGGATCCTCCTCAGTACTTCTACACTAACAAAGAGTCTCGTCTTATGTCTTAGTTTATACAGTAGGAACTTTTCGCTTGATTGAACCTGAGACCTTGATTGAATCTGGGAGCCAATTTCTTTCTTTCTTTCTTTCTTTCTTTCTTTCTTTCTTTCTTTCTTTCTTTCTTTCTTTCTTTCTTTCTTTCTTTCCTTCTTTCTTTCTTTTTCCCTTAGTACTTTTGAGACAGGGTTTCTCTGTATAGCCCTGACTGTCCTGGAACTCACTCTGTAGACCAGGCTGGCCTCGAACTCAGAAATCCACCTGCCTCTGCCTCCCAAGTGCTGGGATTAAAGGAGTGCACCACACTGTCCAGCTGGGAGCCAGTTTCTTAATGCATTAAAATATCAGGATGGAGAACGTTTTTTAATCTCCAAACAATGACTTAGCATACTAAAAGGGCCAATGTAACCTGAGGCATGCTATTCAAGGAAGGCATGGCCTCCAGAGATAGAAGTCTATGAACAGATACATAAGGAGACCCTGTCTCAAAGAAAAAGAAGGAGGAGGAGGAGGAGGAGGAGAAGGAAAGGAAGAGGAAGGGGGAGGAGAAGAAGAGGGAAAGGAAGAGGGAGAAGGAGAAGAGGAAGAAGAAGAAGTAGAAGAGAAAAAGAAGAAGAGTAAAAAAGAGGAAGAAGTAGAAGAGGAAGAAGGCAGTGAAGCCTATAAACAAAAAAAGAAATGTTCATCTAGAGCAGGTCTGTCTTCTGCATGAAAGACTTTCCCCCATCATCATCTAAGTTTTACTATTGGAGAAAACTGGTTGTTCAAATTGCTCAAAGATATTAAAAATATATATATATTCATTGTCTTCAAAGTCTTAAGAACAGGAAAAGGGTACACTTAAAATTGTCTGCTGCTGTGATCAGTAGACCTGTTTTGGACTGTGGTGGCTATTACTAAACCTGTTGATTTATTCAAACCTAAATACTTTAAAGAGTAGCAATATCACAGCTGCAGTCCTGGCCACAGGAAAGGATTGACCACGGTGCGCCTAGCCCAGTTGATATATCTCTAGCACAGCCTCTACACTGAAGACTCATGGAACATCGTGGATAAGGAGTAGCAACAGCCAGGGAAGCAGCACATCTCCTGTGAGGTTGTGTCTTCTATATGTGACAGATCTACAACTCTGAATCTTAACATGGTTCCCTAAACAAGACCTGCACGAACACAATACTGGTTGACATGCCAATGTGGGTGGATGAAATCTCACAAGGCCTGAGCCCTAGATAAAGAGTTATAGGCAATTCCTAGCTGTTGTGAGAGAATAAGTTTTCTCAAGAATAGACACTTCCCACCCCTCACACAGAGGTTATGCACTCTCAAGCCATCAAGCCCTAAACACATGTACATATCAAGAACATTAAACAGACTCAGCAGGCTATGTTTTTATATATATGCATATGCGTTATCATCTAAGTCATTTTATTGTCCAAAGCACCCCATAATTTCTCACTGTTGTGTAGCTGTAACTTAATACATAGACTGGTCAATCTTTCACCTCCCTCCACACTCATTCCTCTCCTTAGCTACTGGTACAGCGATCTACTCTCATACTCTCATCCTGACATATAAGTTGAGACCATAGTGGTAGGGACTTTAGATCGTAGAACTCAGTAGCCCAAACCCCAGACGAATGTACGTGAATGACTAGAGTTTAATTAACTGCTCAACTGTCACTAATCATTACGGTTCAGGATGTAATTATGAGTCTTCTCTTTTCTCCTCAGGCATTACCTCCCTGGAAAGAAGCATCTCCTGAACACTGAATGTAGTGTCTCTGCATCTCTGTCACTCTCTACCACACCTCCCTGCCAACTGCATCACTCTTCTTCCATCAGTACCATTTGAAAAGAAAAAAAAAATCCACTAAGTTCTGAAGAAACCACCTTTATTTTTAACAGTGGTAACAAATCCTGTCTCTGGTTTCCATAGGTGAGATTAAGTCATCACAGGGATGGTGACAGGTAAGAACTTGTTTGAGAGTCGGATGACAGCACATCCGGGATGCTGGCACTGTGGCTTGCTGTCTGCAGAACAGTCTAGAATAAGAAGGCGCATGACTTTACGGAACGTGCTGTCTTCCCCAATCACTCCAACACATTCACATTTCCTATACAGTGACCACAAAGGTAGTAAGAGTTTTCATACCAAAGGTGTGGTGACTGATTTATGATAAATGTGTATAAGAAGGAAGGATTGATGGGAAAAATGAGATCCTTTTTAGAGACTTCCATTCTTCTTTGTAACTTCTAAGAGGTTATAACCTTTTTCACTTAAATACACACACACACACACACACATAAAAAATCTGATGTTTGGCTTAAAACATGAATACAGTCTAGAGGTTTTAGATCAAAAAACTATTGTGCAATAGATGGAATGAATCATTAAATATAAAGTTTTCTTTTAAGTTTTAAAAATTGTTCTTTCTAGAATAGAAAACAAAAAGCAGTGTCTGTTTCTCAGCCATGTGAGCCCAGTCCTTGGGTACAACTGATGCTGCTTCTGATGGTCTCAACCCCAACTTGAACACTTGATTTGTTTTGTTTTGAACTCTTCTCTGATATGTGACAACCCGACCACAGTTTCCTCTCCTCCCAACTCCACTATGACTACCTCTCCTTTGTCCCAGATTCACTCTTCCTCCATTTTCTTTCAAAACAGAGCACGCCCCCCAGAGTTATGAACCAAACATAAGATAGCAAGATGCAATAAGACTAGGGACAGACCCTCTCATATCAAGGCTAAGTGAAGCAACCTGGTAGGAGGAAAAGGGCCCCAAGGGCAGGCAAAAGAGTCAGAGACAAATCCTATCCCCACTGTTAGGAGTCCCTACAACAGCACTAAGCTACACAACCATAACATATATTCAGAGGACTCAGCTCAGATGCATACAGGCTACTTGGTTTAGGCTTGAGTCTCTAGGAATAGTTGCAAGTCCTGCTTGGTTTTATGATGTCCTATCTTCCAGATCTTTGTTTCCTCTCATTCCTTCCACCCTACAAAAATAACAACAAAAACAAAAAACAAAAAAAACCAAAATACAAAGAAGGAGCATTGCCAAGGTCAAGTGGTTTGAGTAAGAAGAATATTTGAGGACTTGTTTCTTTTCCATAATTTTTGCCACAGTCTCTAACCTAAGATCACCTTCGTAGAGACATTAAAATCCCAGACTGCTGGATTGCTCTGAAGATGATCATCCTACCCTTCCAGTACCTGTCACCATTATGGTTCCCATCAGCCAGCACAGGCAGGCCAACCTGCTTCTTTCCTAACCATTTATCAAAGCAGAAGATCTAAAACCAAGAGTGAAGAACTTATCAGATTTATTCCAGATCAGTGAAGAAGATGGCATCAAAACTCACGACCAATACATTTCTTGACTCATGGGATGAAGTGAGAGACAAGTCGCCTCATTTCTCCACTTGAAATGATTGTTTATCCTCAAGTAGCTCTGATACAGGCTTCAGAACAAAGGCATCCTGACTGTTGCATAATCACTGGGAGTGGGAGAAAGGGAAAGTCATGTCCTGGAAGGGTGGGTGGGAGGCAATTAAAAGGCAGAGTATGGGTGGAGCGGATGGGGGTTTAATCATGGAGGACACTGCATGGGATGGGAGGAAACAGTGGTTCATTGGGCCAATAGATCTGACTCAGTCCCAGGAAACAGATCATTATTAACTCTGCTATTGCAAAGGAAAGGTTGAAGCCACAAAATGAATATGCAAACCCTTGTCACCAAGTGGACTAGATCTTCATATTTACATACATGCATATGCATATGATTTCTTCCACACTGTCTGTGTATAACACCCTATCCCGGGAGCTTTGAATGTATTTTCTCACTTAACCCTTACAACAGTCCTAAAATAAAAAGCACTACCCTTTTCATTTTAGGACAGATGCAAATAAAGCTTGGAGAAATTAACTCACATGCCCAAGATCACATAGCTACTGTATGTATGGAAAAGTCACGATGTCAACCTTCATCTCTCCAATCGAAAAGCCTTAAGCACAGAGAGGTGACTTTCCCATAAATGGGGAGAAAACAAACATGTATTTCCATAGAGAAAATCTGATGCCCATGTACACACACAGACTTGATCACTGCATGATTATTAAGAGGTAAATCTGAGTGGTGGTCGTTTTTATATCTATGTCTTGAAAGCACAGAACGCTCTGCTCTGAATATCCAATAAGGATGTGTTATATTTCTACATAACAATTTCAGTGAGGGGTGATCGATAGTAACAGGAACAGGAGCTGAAGGCAAGGAACAGGCTGCAATGAGATTTCTCCTCCCTCCATCACCCAAATGTTTCCAAAGGACTGTGCACAAAGTTAATTGTTTTAGACAGTGTTGAGATAGGTCTGAAATGAAGTCCTCAAACATCTAATCTATCAAAGAGCCATAATATTTTACACATTCTGTTGTGATTTCACCATCAAACATGTGGCATGAAAGGTATGTTAGTCAGTTTTCCATTATGGTAACAAAACACCTGAAATAATCAACTGAAAATGGGAGAGATTCGTGTTAACTCATGGTCCTAGAGCTGTGGTTCTCAGCCTTCAGGTCTTTGCTGATGTTCATTCACTGAGAGAGGCACAGCTGAGAACTCCTCCTCATGTCCCTGTTGGCCCTGATCCCTCCTGCTGACTTGTGCTGAGATGGCGGAGGCCTGGTTCTATCTGCTAGGTTGTGCCACCGCTGCTGATTCATGTTTGATATTCCAATACCAAACTGGACTTCTGTTATATTCATGAAGAGTTTATGAGTGTTTCGAGCTGCCGCTGCTGACCTATGGACCCAACTGCTGATTTCCTGACAACGCAGATGGGATTTGCTCTAAAGAACCTTTCTAAACAAGCCCACTTCCCACTATGCTAGATACTGTGGGTTATAATGAACCCCAGTTTTATTGTCTCCATATTTACCTGTGAGAACGACACACTTACTTTCTAAAATAGGCCCAGCATGGCACAACTAACAATAACCCACAATAAAGCAAGACAATAACAACAACATACTGTCATAAAGCGTCCGTGAATGTACTTTCATTCTTTCTAAATATCTTATGGGATCACAGTTGACTGTAACTAGAGCGGCAAAGGATTGGGAAAAGGAATCATTGAGATGGATGGGAGGGGGTTGAAGGGATGGAGAACGCCAAGTGGAGAAAAGAATAGTAAAAGCTACAGTTTACAGTGAGGATGTGCCAATGTGATGAGCAGACTTGGTATTTAGAAGCCCCCCCCCCCACCACCACCAAAGCTGCAGATGCTAGACATGCACAGCATCTCCAGACAGCAGCAGATAGAGAAGCACTGAAAACAGGGCTGGACAAATGCGTGTGGAATTTTAATGCCTTCCACTGATTCCTTGTGTAGGCAGATTCTCCATCCTCAAGGCTAGACAGAAGATGAATGCTTACTCCCGAGAGAAGTTCAATCTCAAACCCAAGCATGGTTAAGGACAGAGGCGAGGTATCATCCAGGAAAAATGGGATCAATGAAAATCTAGGGAGTTATAACTCTAGTTATACCTAGGGTTATACCTAGCAGGAAAGGATGATTTTCTCTGAAAAAAAAAAGAGATAGACCAAAAGAAGGGAAGAGAAGAGAAGGCAGACATTTGGGGTAAAAGAGAGAAAAAAAACCCTAGATTTTGTCTTAGCCACTGAACACTGGCAGCTGGGCCACACTATCCACACACAGACACAGACACAGACACACACACACACACACACACACAAAACACAAGCTTCTGCCAGGCTTTCTAGGTTCCATTCTAACTGCACATGGGCAGACAAGGATCTCTAACTAACCAAGGGAGGCTTTCCATATGAAAAATGGTTTAAACCAAACAGGAAAAGAGCGGGAAGCTGACTTGCACATAGAAGAAATAGAGATCGATACGAAAAGAAATAAGCTTCAGGGGGAAAAAATACATTTGAATCCCTTCAGGAAACTGAGATGATATTATAAAACAAAACTGAGAGACTAAAAAAAATTTTTAAAAGATTATTTATTTATTTTACTTATGTGAGTACACTATAGCTGCCTTCAGACACACCAGAAGAGGGCATTGGATCCCATTACAGATGGTTGTGAGTCACCATGTGGTTGCTGGGAATTGAACTCAGGACCTTCGGAAGAGCAGTCAGTGCTCTTAACCACTGAGCCATCTCTCCTGCCCTCGACTAAAAAAATTTTTAATGTTACATCTTGTATATTATAGATAACTTTATATATTAGCTAGAACGTGCCCATATATACAACTTATAGGGCAACACTGTTGTATAACTTAGATGAGATCCACTTTAGTACCTCACATACACTAAACAAGCACTTTACTATTGAGTCATGACCCCCAAGTCTAAGTCATACAGTCAAGGATGATGCTCTATCAGCAGCCATATTATTTTACATATCTTAATAACCCTTAATTTAAGTGTAGAAGAAGAGAAATCTAGCAAAACCAGAGTTGAATTAGTAAAATATAATAATTTTCACGTATTTCATTGCAAAAAAAAATTGCTAAATGAAATACAAGGGCAGAGCTCACAGTCCCTAAGAATAACCAGAAAAACAACGATTTCTTGAAATGAAAATGATAGCAGGACCAGTTAACAGAAGCATTTTATGAAATCAAACATGTGCCCAGAAAATTCAGAACTAGATTAGAAAATGAAAAAGAAAGAGAAGAATCCTGATGCTTCATTTCTGAGTGACACGAATCAATAAAATCCCACGTGCGCGCTGACCTCTTGTTTCTTCTCATTTTAGCAAAACCCCTCAGCAGAACTGTCCAGGCGGACTCTTTTCTGTCCCTTCCGGCCCCTCTTGGTCCACTCGTGTTACTTCCTCCCCCACCACACCACTGACACTATTTTTGCCTTAAGTAGGTGGTTTCACAAATCCTCATCTTACTCTGCTCTCTGTGGGACTTGGCAAAGTGGGTCATCTCCTCCTCCTTGGAATCCTTTCCTCGCTTGGCTGTGGTAAGCGGCATATTTGCTTCTCCTTCTACCTCATTGGTCTTTCCGCTCAGCCTCTTGAGTTGCTCCCTATTCAGCTGCACTATCTGTCCAGAAGGGCAATGTCTTCAGATGCCGTCCTTAGCGTGTACGCTCTCTCTCTCTCTCTCTCTCTCTCTCTCTCTCTCTCTCTCTCTCTCTCTCAGATTTATTTATTATCATATGTAAGTACACTGTAGCTGTCTTTAGACACACCATAAGGGGGCGTCAGATCTCATTACGGATGGTTGTGAGCCACCATGTGGGTGCTGGGATTTGAACTCAGGACCTTTGGAAGAACAGTTGGTGCTCTTAACTGCCGAGCCATCTCTCCAGCCCCCTCTTAGATTGCTTTATACGCGCGCGCGCACACACACACACATGACACATGGGGTGGGGGGAGGGAGGGGAGAGGAAGAGGAGAGGGAGGGAGAGATGGAGGGGAGAGGGAGGGGAGGGAGGCAGGCAGGCAGGCAGGGAGAGAAGGAGGAGAAAGAAAGAGAGGAGGGAGGGAGAAAAGGAGGGAAGGAGAGGGGAGAGAAAGAGAGAGAGAGAGAGAGAGAGAGAGGTTATCATCTGGTCCTGTGGCTATATGAACCACCAATATTCTATTTGCTTTCTCATCTGTAGGGCCATCACTCATGCCTCCCCTGAAAATGCATGTGTGTTATACGGCTGTCTTACACTGCCAATGTCCAACTCCAGACATCCTTACCACCCTCTCCTCTTTCCCTCCACTCAAAAAATAAAAACAGCTTCTCCTGTACTTGTTCCTCATTCTGTTTTTGGCAAGGTAACATGGCAGGCTTGAGCCAAAGCCCTGGTGGCATCACCACTTCCTCTTTATCTCCCAGCCTCAAAACTGTCTGGTCTACAACTCATGGCACACTCTGTCAATACTGTCTGGTCTACAAATCATGACACACTCTGCCCTGGGCACACAGAGAGCAATCCAGTACACGCCCGCTGCCTCTGACCTGATCCCAGCCACCGCTTCTTCCCCCACTTTCTACAATCATCTCAGATAGCAGCCTGCCACTGTCTTTGCACTCCTTCAATCTGTTCTCAATGCACTGTCTAAAGTGATCTCAGTAAGAGAGAAGTCGGATCACGTTTCTAGTCTGATCGAAACCTTCCCATGGTCCCTTCCTTTCCTGTGTGTCATCCTGGGCTTGATATGCATCCCAGTTGCTTTTAGCTGCATGTCCTGGACACCTCCAGAGCCCCATTCACTATAGTCACTCTGTTTTTCTGTTTTTGTTTTTGTTTTTCCACTATTCCTTAAGTGCATCAGTGCTTTGAACTTGGCACTTCCTGCCTGGAAAGCATCCCCCAGCCCTGCATTCTTACTCTAATCTCACACTGTGAATGAGACCTTTTCCACTGAATCTAAATGTGAGAGGTCACACCCACCCACCTTCCTGATCTTGGCTTGCATTCCTACCTAAAGCACTTTTTATTTTGCCCACTGAGTTCGATCTCCAGGACTAGAATGCTCGCCTTCCAGGAGGGCAGGACAGCTTGCTACTGTGTGGCTTGTCATTCATGTCCCCAGAGCCTGGGAGAATACAGACGTGTGAAAAGGGAGTTTGCATGGTGCATGATATAACCATGAAACTGAAAAGTAGAAAACTATTCAAGAAAAAAAGACTCAA
The DNA here is from genome assembly GCA_036184795.1 of Tokudaia tokunoshimensis. Lineage (NCBI taxonomy): Eukaryota > Metazoa > Chordata > Mammalia > Rodentia > Muridae > Tokudaia > Tokudaia tokunoshimensis. Next base: position 22,131,729 of record BTHU01000007.1, on the reverse strand, counting down.
GAAAATGTCTTGGAGCTCAAAGGACCACTGACACCAGGCATCGTGTCAATAATGCCTTCACCAAGAACAGCATCATCTGAGATGCTAGAGAGTCTCTTTTTAAGGTGCTAAAAGATTCTGTGATAGGGTAATTAGCAATATACATAGAATTCATAATTGCTTTGATGCATACTTATTAGCAACATAATTGACTAGTGCACAATAAATATTGTATAATAATATACTCTACATTATATGATAATAAACTAATAATAAATAAAATAATAAAGAAAGAATGTGCCTTTCCAATCAAAATTCTACATTCTGGACTAAGGATGCATCTCAGTTGGTAGAATGCTTCTCTGGAGCCACTGGATTTCATCCCCAGAACCACATAAGTGGTGCTGTATGTATACTGGTAATCCCAGCACTTGGGAGGTAGAGGCCGGAGGATCAGGAGTTCAGTATTTCCCTGGTTATGTAGGGAGCTTGAAGCTAGCTTGAGCTACATAAGATCTTATCTCGAAATCAGAAATAAAATCCACAACTAAATAAATAACACAAATGCCAAGGCTTAATTAAAACCTTCTCAGGCATGTTGCTGTTGTTGTTTAAATGCATGCTGAAGATTTAGACCAGTACAAGATTTGCCCAGCAGGAGAGAAGTTGGATCTTGAGCACTGTGAAAATCTCAATAAATTTAAAAGTTATAAACTTTAATTTCAGCTCCAAGGACTCTAACCCCCTCTTTTGGCCTCTATGGGTACTACACACATGTATACACACATACACACACACACACACACACACACACACACACACACACACACACCATATAACAATTAAAAAGGTACAATAATTTTTTTTAAATTGTTAACTATTTCCCAGGCACTTTTTCTTTCAGGAAGCTTCTAGAAAATATGCTTTACTCACATGGGGCAAGAGACCAAGAAAAAGAAAGATACTGATTCAAGAAGCAGACGGACTAAACAGGAATCGCAAAGAATTAAGAGAATAGCAGGGACAGAAGTTGTAAGAGAATAACCTCTTCATGCTAGAACAAGACAGGGCCAGGTTACTGCAGCTCCCTAAACACAAAGCAAAAACTATTAAAGTCCTTGACAACTTTCCTCCACACTCTAGAAAAGCTGAGCCTCACAGAAGGGTTAAAGTGGTCAGGATTTCTTGGCAAAAAGAGAAGAAAGAAACAAAATGAGACAGAAAGTGAAAGAACAACATTGGGCATTAAGAATCGGTTATCCTCTCACCAGGCTCATAGATGCAGTATTTCTCATTCTCAATTGGTAATCTGGCCCATCTATTAGCTACTGAGAAGGATGAACCTCATTTTCCGAAGATTTGGACTAATAAGAACCAGAGATTAGACACCTTAAACTTTTTGGTCCAGCGCAAAACAGGAAACCAAGTGGAAAGACTCAGATATCCTCAGAGCAAAGGACTGTGCAGTTCCGGGAAGTGGGAACCCAGTGTGGGCTATAAACAGTGGCATTGAAAATGCAGAAACTGGTGCCCAGTTTAAAAAGTAAGCCAAGAGAACAAGAGTCAAGAGAGCTAGATTCTAACATTTTATTGTGGTATCATTAAATAAAGCCTAAAATGTAAAAACCAGGAAAATGACAGAATATAGATACCTACATAAAATGATAAATAACGGACACACGAAGGATAAATTAGAAAGACAGATAGATGATAGGTAGGTAGGTAGGTAGGTAGGTAGGTAGGTAGGTAGGCAGGTAAGTAAGTGGATGGATGGATGGATGGATGGATGGATGGATGGATGGATGGATGGATGGATAGATGGATGGATGTATGGACTGTAGATATTAGAGACGTACCTGAATGATACATGAGACACATGAAGGATAAATTAGATAGAAAGACAGACAGACAGACCTAAGGGGTTAAGATATTTAACTGATTTCCATTATGGAATGTCATACTTTGTCAAAAAAGGAAAAGAACATAGATATTCTTGTAGTGTGGCTTGCATGATTAATATAATTACTCAATGAAGTAAAGCGGAGTGTTGAATAACATGGCCTCTTGGCAGAGATAGTAGTGTAAACATGGATTCTAGGGAGAAGTCAAGGAAAGTAGATTGAAAGTGGATTATAAACCCTACAAATGACAAATTTCTATTTCAGAAAGAGTCTTATACTGCAGCTATACTAGCTGTACTGCAGAGAATGAAAGAAAGACCTGGTTATGAGATCAGAGAATCTTGTCATGGAATACTCAAGTGAAAAGATAAGAGCAGAGGAGCTGGTTCAGTGGTTAAGATGACTTGCTATTCTTCCAGAAGACCTAAGTTCAATTCCCAACACCTACATGCAGCTCACAATCAGCTGTAACCCCAGTTCTGGCAGATTCACTGTCCAATTCTGGCCTCCACAGACACTGCACACATATGGTACACAGACATATGCATAAAATAAAACTTTTTAATAACATAAAGAAAAGATAAAAGGTCTGAACAAAGTATTGTAGAACCAAGAAGAAGAAAGCAAACCTATCAATTGATAGGATCCATGGACCAGCTGATACTAAGTTCCATTATGACCGTAATGGAGAAGTTAAGGTTGAGAGGAGTAGAAGATGCCATTTGTCCTTCAGAGAAACTGGCATATTATTTCACATTGGGGAACATTCTACGCTGTCTCCCTATGTAATTTAATATGAAACATCCAAAAAGATGCTTCTGTTGTTTAAAAAAAAAAATCTATCATGCACCCTTCCAACTATCACGTCTTGAATATTTTAAGGGAACATTTATAATGACTACAGAACCGCTTTTCTAAATTCTAAGTGGGAGTAGGTTTCTGCGAAGTGACCTCTTCAAGGAAGAAATCTTCTTAAATGCTAACTCCCCCTTGCGTGGCATTTCTTTCATATATAAAAAAGCCTTGTTGTTACCCGTATTGAGGGTGCAGTCTGGCCTACCCATCTCATGATGACGTCAGGACCACCCCTTCCTGTATCCCAACAGTTAGCTGCTACTTTTATTCCATTGTGCACACTGCCAACAAGTTCCTCTTTTAACATTCTGCTTCAATCCTCTTATTCATGACTCACAGAATCTTCTGGGCTTTTTCCTTCCATGTAAAATAAATATGCATCAGTGTATGACTGATGTCAATATTACTATCAAGCATTCCAATCAGCTTGGAAGGAAAGAATTGTGATGGTCTTCACATTATGGACAAAAATGTCAAAGGGAAAGCAGTAATTTCAGAATCAAATCTTAATTTTTTCCATTATTATTATTATTATTATTATTATTATTATTATATGTGTATTGGTGTTTTGCCTATATCTGTGTACTGTGTGTATGTCTGGTGCCCATGGAGTCCAATAAATGACACTGGATCTTTGGGACTGCAGTTATAGACAGTTACAAGCTGCCAAGAATTGCTGGGAGTCGAACCTGGATCCTCTGGAAGAGCAGCCACTGCTTTTAACTGCTGAATCATCTCTCCTGCCCTCAAGCTGAATACTTGCCCTTTTCCCTTTCTATTCATCTTCAAATTCTGCATACTCCATGTGATCATCTCAGTTAATCTATTTATTAATTTGTTAACAATCTATTTTTAATTGGTGATGTCTACTGAGATCTCTAATGATACTCAAGCACATGTATGTATATATATATATTCCATATATGCTTGGTATTTTTATATTTGTTTGGAGGGGCACTCATATCCTTAAAGGCATTCATAGCCTTAAAAGCATTAAGAAAAGTACTCTTCAGTAAATACAGCAAGAGTGATGGGAGGACTCTCTCCACTCCCAACTCCTTCTCTCAGTTTTGAATGTTGTCTACACATAGGTCGACCAGTTTCCACAGAGCAGAAGCACATTTTTCTTCTTCCATGGCCTCCTTCTGAGATACATTGCTGCTAATATAAACTTTTATCACTCATGATACAATAAACTTAACAATTAATAATAGCATACCTTGAATCATTGCTTGTGTTTTTTTTGCATACCTGGTTACTAGGTGACCCTGTTACTTGCTTCGTAAACTGTAAAGAATCACACATCTTAGACATCCTCATACTCTCTATATCATCTCCATTAGCTCTCCTCATAACATGGATACCCAATAAATATTTGTTCCTTTAAAACAAGCATTTTACGTTCCATAAAACTGAGTTATTTGAGCATTTACTAAATACCTATAGCATGCCAGGGCCTATCATAGAGGTGGGTAGGTAGGTGTCTCCCACATAAGGTGGAAGAGATACCTATAAACATAAGTGGCTTATACTCATAAAGAAGTAAGTTAAGAGGACATGAGGAAAGGTCCATCCTCTAGAAGATATTTAAGATATATATCCAGGGGCGGGACAGATGGCTGCAGCTGAGCTTGACAATCTGAGTTGAATCTTCTGAGGTCACTATCTGGAATTCACATGATGGAAAGAGAAGAAGGACAATGGACTCCCTCAAACTGTTTTCCTGTTCTCTCCCCTCTCTCTCTTTCTTACACACACACACACACACACACACACACACACACACTCACTCACTCACTCACACAAATAATAGTGAACCAGTGGCTAAAGTCAGTAAGGAAACTAGAGTTGAGGATGTGTGGAATAAAGAGAAACTGATTGCCCCATGAAGGTATTATTCACACAAGGGAAGTGATGTCAACCAACCTTCCTCTTACAAAACCTCTGTGCACTGGACTAGATCACACGATGAATGTCTGCGTGAGTTTATTGTGAGAAACAGAAGCACACAGAGAGGACTGACGAACCTGAATAAACCACAATTTCAATGTGCTGTGAGCTGAAAAGCATGGGCTACTGAGTGTTCTGTTTTAGTCTCTAGGAGCGAGACTTTGAATTCCATGATAGCAGCCATAGGAAAAAATACTGCCTCACCTTCTAGATACTTTAGCTGGCAGACAAAAATCAGATACATGAGAATGAGCCAATAGCATAGTAGTTCATAGAAGACATATGTGTGTGTGTACATGTATATATATACATGTATATATGTGTGTATATGTATATATACATATATATACACACACATACATACACACACACACACACGCACACACACACACACATATATATATATCAAAGGTATTAATTATCTGAGCAAATCTGCTATTCTACATGTATTATGATTTTAGTAGTAGTGTGACCTTTCTATTACAAAAATAATTCCAAACTGTTGATTTGGTAATACCATACCTATCCTTTTCTGTGTTTTATGCAGATAGAAATCTATCCAAGGCACCAACTTCTAACTAGTAGCCCATGCTATTTACTTTTCCTGTTGCTGCAATAAAGTAACCCTGACAAGAAGCAAGCTAAGTCTTTTTTGTTTGGGTTCTCGGTTCAAAGTTACCCCTCAGCAGGAAGGACCAGCTGCAGGAACCTGGGGCAGGCACCACTGTATCCACAGTCAGAAAGCAGGGCTGGCTGCCATGCCAGACTGACTCACTGTCTCCTTTTATACAATCCAAGATCCCATCCCTGGTCATCCCGACCACAGTGGATGGGTCTTCCCCACTTCAATTAACCTAATCAAGAGACTGTTCCACGGAAAGCTCATATGAGTTTCTTCCTGGTGATTCAAACTTAAGTGACAATTGATAATAATTATTGCATATCCCCTTCATGAAACTGGCCCAAAGATGAAACACCCTGTTAGATCTGCATAGATCATATTAACATTGACCAATCTATAATGTGTGTTATTGGTTCCGATACTACCAAAGACTTATACTCAATGAGTTCATTTAAATTATATTAAAGACTACACAAATAAAAATGCAATAAAATGCTTAAATCCAAAAAATAAAAAATAAAATAAAGAAGACGACTACATGAAGACTTAGAAAGTTCACTGAAACATTGCTTTTCTTGTCTTAGAGCTGGGAACAGATAATTAGACCGATTTTATTGAAAATAAGTCCTTAATGTTCTTTGATATGAATAGGTTCTGAATTTATTATCCTTTATTAAATTACTCTACAATTTAATGTTATCTAAGTAGATTGTTATTGGTAGATTTCCTTTGCATAAAAAAATCACTTTTTTCTAAAAATATTACTTTAAAAAATGTTCAGTATAAAAGGCTTTAAAGAGGTCAGTGATAGAGTTTGCTGATAAAGCACTCACCTAGCATATGTCAGGAGTTGATTGCCACCATAGCAAGGTAAAGATTAAAATGGGCCATATCTAATCAAATGTAAGCATCATGGGGGCAGCGAGCGTTTGATTTGATCCATTGCCATTTCTTGGTGCCTGCTTGGTGCCTAGCAAACAGTGAATAACTACCTCAATAGACATATAAGGCTGAGCACGGTTAAGGTGGACATGTAAAAATGATGTATCGTGTGACATGCATCAAAGCCTAGGTAAATCACAGGGAGGCATTAGAGACCAAGGAGAGTGGACGATCTCCAGAGCTAAAGGCAAACTCATGGTTGCTCCAAAAAGGGATTACCTCTTTCCCATTGTTGAAGAGAACTCAAATGTCACCCTCCCCCTCCCAAATAAATCACTTCCTTCTGACTGCCAAGGACGTCAGCCCATTCCCAGGCCACATCTAGACAGCATTTCCTATGACTCAATGTGGCAAGATTTATCACTTCTTTGGATTCTTGTGACTTATTGTTCATAGAAACAGTGGGGCACTTTACACAGCGCCCCTTCTTATCTGAGTTCTCATTACTCATGTATCTGTCCAAATGAATTGCAAGTATTTTCATATAAAATCTGCTAAGTCTTAAAAATAGTTTATTAAATATTCAAAAAAACACTAAAGAAGATGTTCCAACCACCCAAAATCACAGATAAGAGGACGTGTCTCAGCACATCTCCAGGTTTTCTTTGTTTAAACTGATTATAATCGCCTTCACCACAGTTGGCAGGAAATGCTTTTTAAGTGTAAAAAAAACCAAAGCAAAAGAGAAACAAAAAATAAAAACTATAAAGTAGATAACCAAAGATGTCTAGAACAGCCATCCTTCTGTAAAAGAAATTGAAATGTGAGCACACATTGGAGCAAACTTAACTGTATACACGCCACTACTGCATTCAATGATCTTTCTTCTAATGTTGTTTTGGAGGGTTACGTTATGGCTCCTGCATCAGTCAGACTTTATGCAGGACTAACGACGCACACAAGCACAGCAGCTGAAAGGGAATAAAACTTTATTTTGGCTCATGGTTTCATATGCTTTAGTTCAGTGGTTCTCCAGATTCCTAACGCTGCAACCCTTTAACACAGTTAAATGTTGTGGTGACCCCCTCAACCATACAATTATTTTCCTTGCTACTTCATAACTGTAATTTGATACTGTTATAAGTCCTAATGTAACTATCTGATGAGCAGGATATCTGATAGGCGAACACCAAAAGAAGTCATGAGCCACACATTGAGAACCCACTTTAGACTGTTAGGTCACCTCCATGGCTGGGTAAGGCTAGACTATCACAGCAGGATGAACGTCTGCTTGCCTCACATGGTTGGGATAAACAGAGAAAATAGGCAGAAGAAGAGTTCACAGGCAGGCACACACTTCAAAGGCCCCTCAGCAGCACAGTCAGAACCAGCCCTCAGCAACCACCCTTTGCAATAATCTTTATGATTTCAGCAACCAATTCAAACACTACCTAGGTCAGGTTCCTCATGACCCATTCAGTCACTTCCCCAAAACCCATCAGCTGTCAGCCAGCCTTTAACACTTAAGTCTCTAAGGGCTACTTCAAATTCAAAGCATAACATTACTTTTATTAAAATCCAAAGAAATACATTAGTGTCCTGAGTTAGTAGTCACCAAGGCACACAGTTGATAAAAGAGAAGGCATGGAACATCTTCAGGGATGACGGGGTGAGATGTGGGGTGGAGAAGATGAGAAGGAAGGAACTGATTTGGTAAGCAATGAAATTTGAAAACAAACAAAAATAAGATCTTGAAAATTCAGTATCTTGAATAAGATACTGAAATTACAACTGTTGGTATCAGGACCTCTGAAACCTATGACATCACATAGGTAACAGCACAACCTGCATGCCTGTTGCCAAGGCAACAGCTACCATATTCCCAGAATCCACTTGGCTCACCTCCCACCTTTACCTGTGACCATGTCACCATCCATACATAAAGACCCCTCTGATCCCCGTTTCTCTCTTCCCCACCCCCTTCTCTTTCCTCCTCCACCTTGCACTTTTCCTCTCTCAATAAACCTCATGTGGAACTGTTTGGTCTGGTGTGGTCTTTCTGGAGCCTCCCAATAGTCCTACCAACAACCCTAAATGTGGAAGATATCCATGGCTGCAAAGTACTGGATAAAGAGCTGGGGTTGTGTGTCTGGGCAGAGATGAGTTTAAATACCGTCTCTGCCCTGTACTATCGGTCAATTGAGTTCTCTGAATATAAAGTAGGAAGCTCACATCTACAGCATAAGGTTCCAGAAAGATAAGACAAAAGGGAAATGCTTTGCAGGGCTCACGGGAGACAGCACGTGCTCAGCAAATGTCAGGCTCTTTCTCCTCTTTTCACTGTCAGTGTAATGAAGCTATGTTTACACAAAGTGTGTGTGTGCTGGTGACTGCTGAGCAAGGCATCATGCATTTAAGAGAGGGCAACAGGCCATGATTTGAAGAGACGAGTGAAGCAGCCCCCACTTACACTGAGGCTGAAACTGAACAGTTTACATCACGGGCGAATCTTCAGCTGTGATAAACCTGAGCTCTTTGGGAAATATGTGTTATCATTTATTTCCTTTAAAGGCAGAGGGAGGCAGAAGTACTGGCGAGGGAGGCAGAAGTACTGGCGTGTGAGGCATAGAAGCGAATTTCTATGGATAGTGTAATGGCAATTGAAACCTAATGCTTTAAAAGCACAAAACCAAGGCTCTTGGGGAAATGTGATAGGGGAATCTAATGTTGTATATAGTCATAAAAATGACAAGGGAGATAGCTGATAACTTCACAAAGACTGAGCTGTCACTGCCAATCAAAGGACGCATACAGTAGAAGGATCTTGCAAGCAGGTTAGTTGTATAATAATGCTCTCACATAGTCCTTTAGGACTGATGATTATAGCAACAATACTTCAATGCTCTGTCGTTTTCTACCATCCCACATTGTTACCTGTATCGTCGCAGCCCAGTATCCCATGCAGGAGGCTGAGACAGATAAAGTTGCCTTGATGGAGATTTGATGATCGAGTCTTGATATTTGCTTTAGCCTGGAGTAGCTGAAAAACAACATTTTGCGGACAGAAGATGTGTCAACGTTGTTTCTCTGGTGTGTAAATCCAGGTAGGGAGGAAAACAGGATGTGAGGCACTGAAGAATCAGAAGTAATACAAGCGAAGTTACAACAGCAGCTTAGATGTAAAGCACACTGCTGCAAGCTGCAGGCAGATGGATCCCTTAGGGACTCTGTCTGGCTCAGGACTGATGAGATGGAGCAACACTGCTTTGGAGTAGTCTACTGAAAAGACAACAGAAGCTGAAAATATTATTTTTGCGGTTCTTCCCCACCTTCTGCCTCTCTATGGACTTCAGCTGACTCTATCACATGGAATAACAGATTGCTACATGATCTTCATCAAGACCGGGTATTTTATCAAGACATGTCAGATCGGCTTCATGCTGAGGAAGGTTACGTGAAACCCATGAGAGGGACGAAGTTTAGAGGGTGAGGAGGCACATGAGATATTTGCTACTTCAAAAGGCTCTCAGATTCATCAGTCAAGCATGAAAAGAAAATTATGGTAAGGGATAAGTTTAAACTGTTTGGGTTATTTGGTGCTGACTTGAGGAAGCAGTCTGTAACAAATGTAGATGATGCCCCTCCCGCCAAAAATTGTACTTAATGAACAACAGAACATACTTTTTTGCAAAAGTGTTAACATCATAAATTCACTTACTAGAGCGTAGGAATTCAGTCCAGTTAGTGCTCAGGACTGGTTGTGAAAGGAAGAAAAAGGTTGATAAAAGTGAGAAAACACAGCAGGAATAGTCACTAGCAAAGGTTTCAAGAAACTATGGGAGGGAGAATTAGCCTTTCCTAGGAATGAACTCCCTTATTGGTTATTCAGTCCAAAGTGATCTGCTCTGAAACCATATATATACAAATAATAAAAACTGACTCAACAGCTTATATGTATATCTTTGCGCATACATATACATGTATATGCATGTAGCACTAGCAATCAAAGAAAAGAGGGTCTCAATTTGGAGGTGGGGCATAAAAGAGCTGTCAGGAGGCATGGGAGGAGTTGGAGGAAGGGTACTTGAGAGGGGCTGGAGAAGGAAAGGGGAAAAATAATGTGGCTCTACTAAAATCAAAATGCATTAACGTTTCTTTAAGAATAAAATATTAATCACGCACACTAATTGTCAAGTGTGTGTGACTGTGACATATATCACATTCAGATGCATACCTGTTAGCGGGTGGGTTGTCTTTAGTTATTCAGGTCGATGGATGTCCATTTGTCAGTCTGTTTGGTCCTGCTGATTCATCTATGACTTCAAATGGTGGTTCCTATTCATGGCTATTTCTAGAACAGGGACCTGCCCACCAGTGGCCTAGACCAGAACAATGACCCCCACCTGGAATGTCCTCTGTTCCACCACTGCCCTCCGGAACAGTCCCCCTTCTCTTTCACTCAGCACCAAACCACAATAGGACCAAACCATCCACTTTTCCTCTCTTCTCAACATTAGTCACCCTCAAGCAACGATTCAATCAGTAATTACATATTTGTAACTGGCTCCCTTATTTTGCCAAGTGTCGTTGTGCAACTCCGACATGCTGTTGCTCTGTTCCACGCCACAGTGCATCTCCACTCGGAAGATTATAATTAGCATCAGATTCGATGCCTGATCATCATGGCATTCTACGTTCAAACATGCGCACTAATAAGTGTATTTTTATATAATTAGATGTCAGTTTTAGTAATGCTTTGTACCATTCCAAAACTATCCGAGTTATTATATGAGTATTTTTAACTTTGGCTCCATAAAGAAGTGAACTGCACTGTAATTGCATTTTTTCCCACAAGTAACAATGAAACATAGACTCTATTCACTGAAAATGTAAAGTAATGCATCAAATATACATTTTATTTGGTCTATAAAGAGTACATAATTTCATATGCATGACTTACAATTTATATATATGTATATAAAGACAGATAGGCATATATGTGTATATATTTGCACTCATATATGTATATGTGTATAACTTTATATCCTGTTGAACATTCTAGAAAATATGAAGAACCTCATCTTTGGAGATATAATTTAATATAGATTAATATAATCAATATAAAATAATATTGAATTCCTTCTCTCTGACTGCTAGCTGAGCCTCAAGTTCTTAAGGGACAAAATAATAGCTGGTTCACAACATTCCTACAAAAGTTAAAAGTAATACTGAATAAATACTCAAGCAATGGTAAGTCTAGGAGAGAATGCAGTGTTGAATGGCTCTGTCAGTAAGGTATGTGCCACACAAATATGAAGACCTGAGTGATCTCCCCAGAACCCACATAAAAAGCTAGGCATGGTAGTATGTACCATTAATCCAGGGTGGGTTTGTGAGCAGGGGAGAGGGGATGGGATAGGGGGTTTTCAGAGGGGAAACGAGGAAAGGGGATATTTGAAATGTAAATAGAGAAAATATCTAATAATAAAAAAAAGAGTCAAAGACAAAAGGCTTCTTGGGAGTTGCTAGCCAGTCCAGTCTTGCTAAATCAGCAAACTCCAGGTTCAGTGAGAAACCTTACCTCAACAAACTAAGGTGGAATATATGTTGGACAAAAGTAAACTGGGAATTTCTGGTTTCTTTGGAAACTCAGTTGTGTCACATGATGTTTTCCTGGAAGCAGTCTTGTGAGAAGATGTTTTGCTGAAGCAGCATTAGAAGATATGTGATGCTTTGCTAGAGCAGATGCTTAAGAGAGCGTGTGATGTTAGGAAAGAATAAAAATGGAGCCTCACAGTGAAAGGATGCTTTTGCATTGCAACGCCCCTGATGATGCATGCCACATTTCACTGGTCTTCCCTGGCTGCACAATGCTTCATTGGTCTTCACTTTGTTGAGAGAAATGCACCAAAAAACTTCTCATGGTATTCCAGCTGATTCTTACTACTTCTGCTGACTCATGCCAATTTGGCAGAGCCTTGTGGTTTCTGCTGGAGCCAGTCACTGCTACTGATTCATGTTTGGTGTTTGCTGTTGGACTGGACTGATGTTATCCTGACAATGAAGAGCAGAATTTCCCCCAAACAACTACTTCTAAACAGGTCCACAAACCCTTTTTCCTATTAACCTTCTTTCTTCCCAACCTCTAGTCAGTGGGTTAGAAGAGAGGTTGAAGCATTCAAGAATTCTACATAAAACAGGTTTAGAAAAATCCTACACAAAAGACTTAGAAGATTAGAGCTGGATATAATCTAAAAAAAAAAAAAGCCTCCTCCCTAAAATTTAGCTATCATAGGACCAGAGGGAAGCAATGTTTACACCCAACTGCAATACCAATGAAATACATCAAGGACCAACTTGACAGGATATCTGTAGAGGTGCAAAGGTGGCACTTGTGTCTTGGAAGCAACCAACAGATGTCTTATTGAACTTAAGACTCACTGGACAGGAAATAAATCATGTTTAGTTCTATAAACCTAGCCCACTACCTGAGCCCAGTGAGGTTGTGGATCTTAGAGAAGAACTACTGCCCTCACTTTAAGAGACCAGTATAATCGTGAATGCATTCTGAATATTTATCCTTATGCCCACAGATATGTATAACTCTCACCCCTTATCAAAGAAGCTTCTCTTTGCAATAGGCAGGTATTATCACAGAAAACCAGTGCTAATCAAAATATACAGAATTACTGAGTGTGGGATGCCCAGCCCCAGCAGATACATTATAACACAACTTCTCACCTAAGGCTCAGGAAACATGACAGAAGAAGAGGTAGAAAGATTATAAGAGCCAGAAGAATGGGAAGTCTACTATGAGACTATCTTCTAAAAATGACAAGGAAGCTACACCTATGACATCACAACAATATGGCTACCTACATAAGATCCAAACAATGACATCATTAATGTGGAAGGAATCTCAAGAGACCCTATTCATGAACATAGAACTGAAAAGTTATTTCTCCTCTAGTAAAATGACTCAATTCAAGCCAAATTAGATTACACCAAATGCAGATTTATTTGGAAGCAGCTCTCGGCCCCAAGGACCAAGGTCAGAAAAGTCACCATGGGGAGAGAGAAGGGAGGGAAGGTAGAGAGAAAGGACTCCACAGAGAAAGGGAGAGAAGAGAGAGATCAAAATGTCTGGATTATATAGGGAGGAATCTCTAAGGGAAGGGCTGGAAAATTTAAGGTAGGGGGCAGAGTATGCCAGGTAGGGACTGAGGGATGCTGGGAGAACCTGGAGGCCAGGTCTGCTTTGATATGTAAAATATGCACCTCAGTCCCTTTTTTGGGGGGTGAGGGGGTGGTTCTGAAACCAAACACAGACAACAAATGAAAGAGGCAGAATTAGTTTTCCCCATGAATGAGTCCTCTAATTGATTACCCAATAACGAACGGTAAACCCTCAAATCATATACACACAAACAACACTCAATGTGTGACAGTAATAACGAAAAAGAGTCCATGAATTTGAAAGGAAGTAAGGAGAGAAACACAGAAAATGTTAAAGGTAGAGGACGCAGGAGGAGTTGGGGGGTCTTAGCTGCTTTCCCATTGCTGGGATAAGATGCCATGTCCATGAAAATTATAGACAAAAGAGTTTATTTGGGGCTTATGGTTTCAGAGAGTGAGTCCATGATGGCAGAACAGAGGTGGTAAGAGGCAGGTTCCTGGAGCAATACTAGAAGCTCACATCTCAGTGAGCAAGCAGAAGACAAGAGAAAGGGCAATAGGGTTGGTGAGAGGATTTGGAAACCTCAAACTGGCACCCAGCAAGGCTACACCTCGTAATATCGCTCAAGCAACTGACAAATGGAAGCCAAGTGTTCAAATACATGAGTCTATGCGGGCCTGTTGCCTGTGCCCTGAAGAGCTCTCCACCGAACCATACCGTTCCTTGGAGGTTGGGGACGAGTTGGCCCATACCTTCCCTTGGAGGTTGGGGACGAGTTGGCGAAAAGTCAGTGACACACACTCTGGGAGCAGGTGAGAAAGGCTGCAGCAAGCTCCTCTGAACACTACTGCAAGCTCCTTTAATACCCTCTTCCTGTGCCCCATTGGTCCCAAGAAAGTGTCTCTTCTAAACAGCAGTTCCCGATTGGCTGGCATTATCTGCATTAGCAATCCTTTGGTCTCTCAGGAAGTCCTCAAATAGGTCCTCCTGCAGGAGGTGCTTTTGTGGCTGCACAGCCTGCGTTTACATAGGAGGTATCCCTGCTGTTCCTGCTACATGGGCCATTCTCATTCAAAATACCACAAAAGGAGGGGAAGAATGAAATAATTATGTTTTAATTAAAATTTTTAAATTGTTAAGGAAGTAAAACAAGAAAGAAAGAAAGAAAGAAAGAAAGAAAGAAAGAAAGAAAGAAAGAAAGAAAGAAAGAAAGAAAGAAAGAAAGAAAGAAAGTATTGAAAAAAAGACCAGTCTTTAACTTCTTGGATTCTACATGCATGCAAATAAACCTATCTATATCCATGTATACATAAGCACACACGCATGATCATACTTACATAAACATATGCATATATACACCAAAAAAATCCAAAACAAAACAGAAAAAAAGTTTGGTATTCAATTAATTTTCACTTCCTTTTAGATGTTTTTCCCCCACTAAAATCTGGTTCCTGAGTCCAGGATGATCTTGGCACCTACCACCCACAAGGAACTCTGTTAATGCTAGCAGAAGACAATGCCTTCCTGACGGGGCCTGTCGACAGCTACAGTGCTTGTCACTGAGAGACTTCTGGGAGCTTTGTGCTTTCTTTACCCTGACATCTAAAGAAAATGGAAGACCCTTATTTTTTAAGGTTGTCTGGGATCTTAGTCAGGAAGTGTCACAAAGAAAAGTTTTAATGTTTCTGTGGGTTTTTTTTTTCAAACTCACTTCCTGCCTACCCATCTTCCAAGTAGCACGGTGGTTCTGTTTTGAAGTGGCAATTTCTATAACATCCTTTGGAGATAATTATCTGTTTTTGTGGTTTTGAAAGAATACAATAAAACCTAATTTGAATGCAGATGAGATATTAAAACTAAAGGATAAAAAAAAAACATTTTCTAATTCCACCTTTGCAATTTACCTTGGGGGGGAAAATCCTTTTTGATTTCTCCCTCAAATTTTTATATCAATTTTCATCAGTGTAATTTCTTAACCAATTAGACCTTTCGTTCCTTTCCTGCTCAGTCATTTTTGGTTCATCCAGTTTCCAATTTGATGCATTCCTTTTAAAGAAAACAGGCAGACGATACCAGGGAACGGTCACATGTTTTCCAAAATGAGGTCTTAATTCCAACTATTAGCTGTGGACAAGTGAACTACAACCCGAGTAAATACAAAGCATCTGATTGGCCAAATCGCAATCAACTGGTACTTCCTTCTTCCTAATTTTAATTCCATTTGAGAATTGCCCGTGATAATTGGACCCAGGTCTCTTCACAAAGTAACATTATCTCAGAGTTTACAATCCCACCAACCGCACCAAGCCCTTCACTGATCCGCTCTGGGCTGGGACATTGTATGTGTGGCGTCAGCAAGCCTTGCTTGTATAAAGCATGGCGGATACAGTGTGACCAACACAAGGAGATGCAATGCCTTCACAGAGAAAGTACGGTGAAGGAATCCCAGTTAAGTCACAGAACGGGAACAAAACAGCAGTGCTGGTTTTAAAAATCAAAACCACCAAGGAACTGAGAAGTTACTTTGAATAAATTCAAGTAAAATCATGAATCAAGAACCATATTAAAATGTAGAAGATTTGGACTTCTCTGATTGAAATAAATACCTTCAGGGCTTAGTCTCATAAGTGGAGATGGAAAAATATTAAAATTAAATTGTATAATTACTTTTTGAATCTGATCTAGCACTCATAATAAGAGAGCAGGAAGTTTTAGATAATCACGTCTCTAGTCATAAGTAAGTAGTTAATGAAATCTCAAACTGAGAACAGTGATTTTTAAAGAGACCTGAGTCAAGTTATAATAAGACTAAATATAGAACTAAAATTAGGTAAGAACTCAAGTAACGTTTTGGTAAAACCATCACATATTTATACTATGCCTAAAAGGTATGTTAAATGTAATATTGTTTTGATCATTGGTGTGAGAAGTATTTAGAATATAAAATCCAGTTACTGCAGAGATGTTTAGAGCTCTCTTCTACCTCAGCTTTTAAAAAAATAAATAAATAAACAACTTCGAAAATAATTTTCTAATTCTTCCTTAAATATCTTTGAAAATAGTAATCGGAAGTAAAATAAATTTCTAAAATTTTAGAGAGTGTTTAGAGGTTCTGTAAACTTGAAAGGCTATTCAGAGTGTATCATGAAAATAAAATCTTTCACCTTATAGCATCTGGGCAAACCTACACTGCAATTTGTATAACACAAAGACCATTATCTCAGAACAGTGGGCTATATGTAGTTTCCTCTCCTACCATATCGTTGAATAGATGGATAAACCTATGCTTAACAACATAAGAGATGATGTTAATTCTCTAACAGGGTCTCCTGTATTCAGGAAAGGTGAATGCATGAAATGGCAGGGATGTTAGTTAACTGGCTTTACTGTAATAGTCAGAACTACATGAAGACAAGCATGCAAGAGAACCACCCTGCAGACCTTAAATATATTCAGTTTACCATCTTGGGAGACGGCTCAGGAGGGTGATGGTTAAGAGATTAGGTAGCAAGCACGAGGATCTGAGTTCAGATTCCCCATAACCCATGTGAAGCCAGATAAAGTATGGCATACCTGTAATTCTACCTCTCACACATGGAGGTGGAGACAGAAGACGCTCTGGAAGCTCATGTGCCAAGAACTTGCCTTACATAGTGGCTCCTAACAGTCCAGTCTCAGAAGAGGTAGAAGGTGAAAAATGAAACACGAAGTTGTCTTCTGGTCTTTCCACACTTTGTGCCTTAGTAGACACATACGTATGCACACAAAGATAAATATATATGTATAACTGAATAAATATTTGTTAAGGGTTCTTACATACTGGTCTCAGTACTGTTTGGAAACCCTGCTGATTAAGGTCAAAGTCTACCTCTGAGCTTGGTACAAAATGGAGGACTCCCTTTTTCCAGCAAGGCATTTGTAGTACTTTAAACTCTAGCTAATGATTGTACATTCACCCTGAAAACTCCTTCCCACTCTCCAAGGTTCATATATAGTCCTTGGTCACCCCAAATAAAGTGTGTCTTCAGTAAGACACACCAGCTGTCTTACTGAAGATTATCTAAGAGAACTGCTCCATTGGATATAATCTAAAAGAGCTATAACACTAAAATCCTCAGAGAAGGCCTTCCTTAGAGAAGGCATATCCTACCCTCCTACACTCCCATCCCCCTACCCACTCCCAGCCAGATCCTGGATCCTGCAGATCCCACCCATTCTGAACTTTGCTTCATCCTTCCAGTACCTGTTTACTCTGAGGGAGGAAACAGAGGATGCTCAACCATAGCTGGTCCCCAACACACGTAGCACACAATACTAGGCACTGTAGAACAGGAACACACGTGTGCACAAAAGAAATCCTTATCCTGTTAGAGTTTGTTATTTACTTGGCTAACACAAACAATGGATGTTATAAGGGACAAAAACATGGAGAGTGTTAGTTGGCAATAAATGTTTGGTATAATAATTAAACAAAGAAGGAACATTAGATGTGTCAGGTATAAGTACTGCCTAAATGTGTATGTTCAGCAAGGGAAAATATTAGTGGAAATTTTATAAATGTTGTAGTTTTTCTTAACACAGCTAGCTCCCAAATAATTGAGACAAGACTATTTTACTTATGTAACAGCTTTAAGGCACAACAACTGAGCAGTATTAATCTATTTTAATCCACTAAACTAATCTGGCTACCTCCCTGTCAAAATCCCTGAGATACATTTTATGACTTTCTCTACTCCAGCTGTTTTCTTATGATGTCTCCTGGACCCTCTTCTCCTGGCTGAATCCCCACTTCCTTTCTCTCCCTCTCTCTCCCCTTGCCGGGAGGAAGTTCAACCCTATTTTCTCCCTGCTTAGTCACTGGCTGATCAACTCTTTATTGACCAATCAGGGAAAAATTGGGGAACATTGTTTACAAAACATTGATACAAGAGAGTCTCAAAATAAGGATTGTAGCCAGACTGGGAACACAGAAAACAACATTTGAATAATACAAGGATGATCTTTACATGGGAAACAATAACATTTTGCCTACAGGGAAGGGTAGGATAAACATAGCTGATAGAATCAAGAGGAGATAAAACTTAGAGCATGCTGGTCATATACTCTGAGTGTGATGGAGAACCCTTGGGAAGTTTTTGATCAGAGATCCACTCACGCTGTAACAGGATCATTATAGCTGCTGACAGAATGAAGTTGAGTATAACGAGTCATTATAGCTGTGGATAGAATAAAACAGAGCCAAAGTAAGAAAATCACTTAAGAGGCTAGTCCAGCTGTCCAAGAAAAAGATGGTGATATATGTCTACTGGCTACCGCTCTACAATTCACTCTACATTTTCATGTACATTTGTGAATATTTTGTACTAATATCATTACATCTATAGGTTTCGTCAATACCACCATTCAAGGTGATTTTAAAAAGGGGTTGGGGAGAGGGGAATTCTTCCTTCCATCTTGGGTCTTTATTTTTCTGTGAGCCTTGTACACAAGTCAAACCATGTAACTTATTATTTCCTAAATAGTTCGTAAACATTCTGAACCTGACCTCAGTTGCTGAATATCTTCAAGTAACCAACAAATATATGGTTGGCTGCACCTGCTCATGGGTTCACCTGAGGCACTCTAGGGGAAATCCCAGAAATGCTTAAGCCAGACCTCAAAAGGAGTTGGCCATATTAAAAGACTGTGTACAAGGCAAAAAACAAACATTCACAATCTATCTACCAGGCTTCATAATTATAAAGAAATAAAGTACTAATGAAAACTTCTCTTTCTGTGGTTATCACAATCTATCCACCAGGCTTCTTAATTATAAAGAAATAAAGTAATATTGAAAACTAGGGCTTATAAAATCCTGTTTCTGTGGTTATTAAAGGCTAAGCATGCTCTCCCTCCCTTCCTTCCTTTCTTCCTTCCTTCCTTCCTTCTTTCCTTCCTTCCTTTCTTCCTTCCTTCCTTCTTTCCTTCCTTCCTTCTTTCTTTTCTTTTCATTTCTTTTGTAAGTTAGGAATAAATTCACTAGTGGAGGAACAGGCCAAAAAAATGGAACCATGAAGTATAACATTTCAGACCCATGGTAAGACTCTGTTGCTGAAGATACTACACACCATGGTGACAGGACATGAAAAAGTCAAGTTGATACCAGAGAGGAAGCTTTCTTGCTGGCTAGCTTTCATACCTGAATGTGCTGTGGCAGAAAGGTCATCAAAGGCTCACCCTGCTGTGAACCTTGGTAGCTAAAATGATAACCAAGTGGCAAGATACGCCCACAGGTGCACTAGTCTATAAATGGTAAGGAAGGAAGCGATCACTTTCTGATTGGCTTTAAGGCCCACAGACAGGAGGAAATGCAAGCCTGATACTGAAAATATGGTCAAGAACCAGCAGATGTGGGCTCGCAGGACCCAGGAGTTAATTTACTGCTATTATTTTGCTAAGTGGACAG
>BTHU01000007.1:22004418-22109418 GCA_036184795.1 Tokudaia tokunoshimensis | reverse complement strand
CCACTGAAGAGAACTCTTAGAAAGTGTGATAAGAATGCTGAAGCAATCTCTCCACAATTGACGGCTTCCGGCAGGGTGCAGGAGGGGAACAACTCAGTTCCATTGAAGGGGCAGGCCACCGGGAGTGTGGCTATGCTCCAGTGAGTGTATAGATAAAGCAAATTGGACTTGTTATTTTAATATTTATTTTCTTTGGGTGTGGCACATCACAAGGTTGTGTGGGCAGATATGGAAGGACTGGGAACTGAGTGTGATGGGGTACAAGATGTGAAATTCCCAAAGAATCAATAAAAATATGTTTATATATGTATATATAATACATATATTACAGGTGTGTATATACATATAGATAACATAAATGTATATAAAACACATGTGTATATATGTATATATACACATGTGTATATATGTATATATACACATATATGTGTGTATATATGTATGTGTATAAGTATGTATATATGTATGTGTGTAACATATATCAGGTGATATTTATATCCAAAAACCTGAAACCATCATCTCCATTGAAAACTCATTAAAAGACTTAAGGAAAGTAAACCCACTATGCATTGAAGATTAATAGTCAAAACAGATCTGCTTATACCAATGACTTTTAAGTATGTTTTGTACTTTCACTGCTTATAGACATGAAAAGTTTTAGGCTTGGTGTCTTGAAAACAATAGGACAACAATAAGACTTAAAGTCCAGGTGACTAAAGAGAAGAGCTTCCTCTGGGAGCCTCTCACAGGGTGACTGTGGTACAGTGAGGTGATTCTGCAGCTCCAGCCTGAATCACAAGTCAAAACACCCGCAAGGTCCTCCTCTGGCACCGAGGTGACCCCTTCAGAGCAGGATGTACTCCTTCCTTGAGGTGACAGGTTATAGCTCCATTCAAAACATCTCGTTTGTTGCCAAACTATACGTCAGGAAAAGAAACAAGGTCTGCCCTCAAAGGCTCCTCTGAGACTGAGATCAGAGAATAGCTGGACACACGCACAGTATGAAGACTCTAAATTAAACAATGGCTTTACAGGAGTACCTTCCCATGTGACTTTGAATCAGACTAAAGGGAAGTTCCCAAAAATCAAAGCAGTAAAGGGGATCTTTATTTCAAGAGTACTCATTAACTAGGCAAAGCCAAACTTTAAGAATTAGATAGATCTATGAGGGAAAATCCTCCTGGCACTGAACCCAGGACTTTGATTCCGACTGGCTTACAAAATAAATGATAATATCCCCTTAGAGCTCAGTATTGCTTTCCAGTTTACAAAGCACTTTCCCAGGTATGATTCTACTTCAGCCCCATAGCCTGCTTCCCAGGTGCTGAGGTCTGACTATTCCCTTGTGTGTTAGGAAACTGAGGCACGGTGTACAGACAGAACTTCCTCAAGGACGCGTGGCTATTAAGAAGGAGAAAGGAGATGTCTGCTCAGTAGCTATTGTATCCCTGCAGTCAGTAGACTAAATAAAAATCATCAGATGTATTTCTGTGTTCACCTAACACAGGGAAATTCTAGAAGGACCCTAAAAGCATGAAAGAAAAAACAGATCAGACTTGGAAAATGGCAGTCCTTCAAACAGGTTTTTATGTACTCCGTGACAATAGCAAGGGTTTGAGTCTGGGAATGTAATTCAGTGTTTAACTAAGATGTACAGGGCCCTATGTTCTATTCCCAACATTGAAAACAGAGGGGATGGAAGGGAGAGGAGACACTTAGTATATTCCTCCAAAGACTAGCAGAATGAATTTTAAGATTAATTTACTTTTAGTTTATGTGTGAGTGTTTTGCCTGCATATATGTATGTGCACCACATGCCTGCAGTACCCATAACAGCCAGAAGAGGGCGTTGGATCCCCTATAACTGGAGTTAGAGACAGCTGCCATGTAGATATTGAGCAAATTCTGAAACAACAGCAGGTACTCTTAACCACTGAGCCATCTCTTCAGTCCATAAAATGAGTTTTACTTTTGACATTTGTAAGAGTTAATCTCAAAGGCCAAAGACACAGTATGTATGAGAAGCTTCCTGAAAAATAAATCAATTAATAAGCATGATTAAGTATCTGCTAAGAAACTAAATAATATTATGATGCACCATGTAATGATGAAAGTATGTGAAACTTAGCTGTAGTCACCAGAGTTGGTTATTGGTTGGTTGGTTAATTGACTGGCCCATTGCTTGGCTTTATTCATAAATATGAGCTATGATAAAGCAGAGAGCTATGGTAAGAAAGACGTGCGTTTTCTATACTGCCTCTAAGAGACAGAGATAGCCTTCAAAACCAGTGTATTGGAAGGAAAGATGTGCAATTCTTAGTTGTGAGCCTGTTGGGTTGCCGTATCGGCTTCAGTCTGTAAGGTAGCCCTTTTCTACCCTGGCCACCATCTAGGATGCTGCAGGAGAACACAGTACTTGAGATGCCAATCATTACCCAATGGCATCCATTTCCTACCCTAATGCAAAATAGCTACCCTACAAAGAACTCACTCATAATTCAAGGAAACCAGACTTCTCTGGCCTGGTAGTCCAGAAATTAGTCTTACTAATTGAGATTGTGAAATAATGTTGGTAGGTTCGGAATACAGCATGAGGGCTGGACCTGTTCAGGCAAAAGCAATCAATAAGGGGCCATAGAGCAGAGAAAGGGTGTAAAGAGGAAGCATGGAAATGAATGGGTGAGCCTAGAAAAGCAGAGTCGGACCTGCTGATTTCACGGTTCCTATTTTCCTTCCAGCTTCAAAATGTTTTAGAGATGCTCTGGTATCCTCGCCACACGCTCTCCTCATCAGCATCTGAATGCTTTCCCATCCCTTTAAAACAGAAAGTCTTAAAAACAGCAAACACAGAAAAGGGCAGGGCATCATTATAATAAAGGGGCAGTGTTAAAAGGAAAACTGGAAAATTTGAAGAACAAACTAAAAAACGACACAGACGATGACTAATTCGAACAGTGAACATGCAGTCATCGCTGGCTGAGGCTGGCCAGAGCCCTCCACCACAAGAAATGAACTGAACCGTGTTTGTAAAGCAGAGATATCCTGGCAGGGAGGAAGGTATTTATGGAAATATCTGCAAAGCGGCAGTGAAAACTCAAACCACCAGAAGTTCTAAAACATCAGCAGATATTTCGAAGAAATGGGGTGTTCTTTTTAATTGAATCAACTTCCATTTACTGAATTTCTTGGGAATGCATTTTCAGCCACCCGTGAAAGTAATTCTTTTTTTTGATAAGTCCAATTAATTCAAGTCCAAAATCAAGTGTGGCCTTCATATCTGGTTAATTGCTGTTAGTTCCTGGCTTCTCAAGTCATCACCTGTTAAAGACCTGGTTAGAAGATGCAGCATAGATTTCCTACTTCATGAGTTAAGTACAAAAGGAAGAATTATCTTACACCAGATTCCCAGCCAGGTTTAGTGCTGTTGGTTATTGGTTCTACCACTGATGTTTAAACACTTTGACATCAGATACACGAGCCAGATGTAGTGACGTATGCCTTTAATCCCAGTAGACGGGAAGCAGAAGTAGGTGCTCTGTGAGTTCAAGGCCAGCCGGATCTACCTTGTGAGTTCTGAGACAACCAGTGTTGGGAAAAAAAAAAAAAGCAAAAATAGAAGGAGGAGATACACATATTATTTGTTTTTAACTCTAGCGTTTTCTTTTGCCTTACAAAATTAATGCATACATATATCTTGAATTAGGAGTATATGATGATGGCCTGATGCCCTGTGACAGTCTCAGGAACACCAACTGTGTTTGACCCAAATATTCTGTGTCACCAGCATGAAGAGAACTGTCAGATCAATCAGTAGTGCTGGCAAAATTAAGAGCAGGTGACAAATGAGGAGAACAGAAAATGGCTAAGAATAGCTGTGAAATAGCAGAGTTTCTCCCTTAAGACTGTCAGAAAAAAAATATGAAAGTCAATAGGAAAAGTCAACTCTAGGTGCTAACATGTTACTATCAGTTCATGTAGGGGCTTCAGATGTACAAAGTTAGATCTTGAAGTCGGTCATTTGCTTCATAAATATTCATGGACCTTCAGGTGTATGCCAGGTTCTAGGTACATGTTGCAGAGTTAAGAGCCCTCCGTTGTGACTGTCTTAGTCAACGTACTATTGCTGTGAGGAAACACCATAACCACAGCAACTTTTATAAGGAAAACATTTCATTGGGGCTGGCTTATGTTTTAGAAATTTAGTCCATTGTCGTGGCAAAACGCATGGTGGCACACAGGTAGCCATGGTGCTAAAAGGGGTAGCTGAAAGTTCTGCATCTGGATCTCCCAGCCGCGGAAAGAGAAACACGGAGCCTGGCTTAAGCTTCTGAAATCTCAAAGCCCACCCTCCAGTGACACACTTCCTCCAACAAGGCCACACCCACTCCAACAAGGCCACACCTACTCCATCATGGCCACACCCACTCCAACAAGGCCACACCTATACCAGCAAGGCCAAAGATCCTAAAACCTTTCAAATACCACTCCCTATGAGCCAAGGGGGCCCATTTTCATTCAAACTACCACAGTGGTCCTTCTCACCTACAAAGGCATAGGACCTCTTTAAACTGCTTTATTGTGTCATTTCCATTATGTCTCTGTAGGTCTTTTCCACTGGAGAAGGACACACACACACACACACACACACACACACACACACACAAGCTCAAGGAAATATTTTCCTTTATAAAAGCTGCTGTGGTTATGTTGTCTGCTCACAGCAATATATACAGTTTTCCTCCTCCGATTCGTCTGCCTCCGATTTAAACCTCACATCCCTTCAAAACACAATAATGTGCAATCTGCAATACTGCTCACTACTGCATAGTTCCCTGTAAAGGCAGAGACTTCAGTCTAGCACAATACTAGATCTACAGTGACTACCTTTTACATGTTTCATGGATGAAAAGAGAGAACTGAACTGCTGAGAAGCAGGAGTTAACAAGAAGCAGCCTTACATCCTGAAAATAGTGGCTTCTTTCAAACTGAAAAGAAAGTTGGATTCTGATGACAAGAACTGTTCATGTCACTTGTCTTAGGAACAGATTAAGACCTGGGTCTCTTGTGAATATTATAGCTTGCCCTTCACCAAGCCGAAAGTCTGGCAATGCAGTCACTCTCTTTAATCCTGATTTAACACATAGCTGACATGCATGTGCATAAGTACATGGGTGTGAGGCAAGTGTACACACACACACACACACACACACACACACAGATACCCTCATACTCTTGCCTTCATTAGATGTATCACCTCACTGCTTTGAGCACAATACACCCAAGATATCATACCATTGATGTTCTACTGAAGAAATGAAGTAAATACATTTTTACTTCAGAGGAAAATAAATCCATGTTACAAGTTGCACAAGTGTGAAATTTTAACAGACAATGATAAATAACTTATCACATCTCTGGGGCCTGTCTCAGGCTGCATTCTGTTGGGCAATAGCTGAACAGCCTGGCCTCATGGTTTAAATGCAAGCCTGAAATGTATGCCACAGGCCTAAGACACTGAGAGGCTTTAATCCATGCCCAAGTTATTGTTATACAACCTGAACTCCAAGTGAGTTCCATTACTGTCAAGGGAAAGACATTTTGGTGGAGCAGCTGGAAGAAGAAAACGCTGTTTCTCCATCACCACGGGTTCTTTTCAAGTGCTAACTAATTCGGATTTGAATTAGTGGTCAATAGTGTTGTTGGAGCCTGGAGAAGCATCTACAAATAATTGAAAACCAGCAAGGAAGAATTCAATGGTTTCAAAGTCTACAGGGAATGTGGGAGACAGCAAAATGTGATGGGCTTTCTCAATGTAGGGGGGTCAGAACCTGACTACATTGACACAGCTTGTGTCTCACACACACACTCATCTCCACCTAAGTCCATAACTCTAAAACAAACTGATCTGTACAATGGCTAGGTCCTCCAACTATGCACTTGAAAATATTAAATTGCTAGTAAAAAAAAAAATCACCATTCCTGCATATGTTTTATTATAGACAAATAGAGTTCAAGTCTAGTCTGAAGACCGAAGCACCCTTTGAAGTATCACTGGTGTGAAACTCTTGGAGAGTTCCTCTGTTTTGTTTAGATTGGTGTGGTTTGGTTTTCTGAGTGCTTTGTTTTGTTTTGTTTGTTTTTTATTTACTGTAAAGATCAAGCAAGATGGCGGAAGGTAATAATGATTTGCTCACAGTTTGCTGGTAGCAGTCACTTTATTGTATTTAGTACAATTGATGTAGACGTTAAAAGGCAGATTAACAAGTGACCAACTAGCATTAAAACTAGTCTACTGGCCAAGTAGAGTGGCACACGCCTTTAATTCCACCACTTGGTAGGCAGAGGCAAGTAGGTCTCTGTGAGTTCAAAACCAGCCTGGTTTACATAGTGAGCTCTAGGACAGTCAGAGCTACACAGTAAGACTCTATCTTGAAAAAACAAACAAACAAACAAATGAAAGCCCTAGAATACTTAGAGATCCTGAAACAGCAGAGGTCTGTTTCTAAGAATATATCTTAGGTTCCAAGATAATTAACACCTACAAGGACTGTATCAGGAATAGCAGGGCATATGTCCCTTTCTGCTGTTCTTGGGCTCTCTTTCGCTCCCTTCAGTGAGAGATAAATTTATCAGCGATGAATAATAATGACTAATTTACCAAACTTAAAGGAGTATTTGCAGAAACAAGGTATTTTAAGTGTTTAGCCCACTCTAGCTTCTCTTCAAAATACCTAAGATGACATAGACAGTAATGAAAGATTAAGGTTCTACCTCTATGAACAAAATTAGGAGACCTACCCAGGGACCTCTTAGATAGTTCTGTGACATCCAATAGTGGAGCTGAACAGGCCTCTCTGTGCTCCATCTGTTCATGCAGAATATTTTGTCCAATGAAAAATCTGAGAAACAAAAGTAGGAAGCCTGGTGGTCCCTCTCCTCTTTCCCCAGGCCCTTAGGTCTTACTGCAGGACCCATAAACTGCAGCCTTGCTACTAGTTGACATGATGAGATAGCTAAAAAAAAAAAAAAAAAATCTACCAACTCTTTTTCCTGTATCATCCTATATCTGTTTGGAGACCAATTCTAAGAAAAATTTGAGAGAACTGAACACTCTAGGAACCATCCTAGCCATTTGTCCTTGGCATAGATTTCCAAGTACTCTGATATATTTCAGAAGCATTCCCAAAATAAAGTTCACAGAAGAATCACATCATGAAATGCCTTTCAAAGGAAGTTTGACGACAAAGAATTTGGGGGAAAGGATGTATAGCCTTTTCCTGAATGCTCACAGTACGTGGACCAACTTCAAAATATCCTCAGGAAGTAAACACACTCAAAGTTTTATCCACTGTTGCCTAAACCCTTTGCTAGGAAATAAAGTTCTCCCATAGCAATTCTCAATTCCCAACATAACAAAAAAAACTTTACGAAACCATCCAGACAAATGCTCACTAAGAGAAACAGAAAATGGGATTAAGATCAGTCCTTGTCCATGCACGAAGCTGCCCTAGGTGAGTATCTGTCTGCCTGACCCAGAGAGGTCAATAAGGAGGCCAACCCATCCTTTAACTACACAGCCAGTGCCCCAGTTTTCATCTGAGAAGTTCTCCTGCACCAGAATTGTCTGTAAAAATAAATAGAGAATAAGGGAGGACAAACCACAATGTCATCTGATTGCAAAACAAATTAGAAAGTCTAATTCTCTCTAACCACAGATGAATAACCAGGAATCTTTTTTTTTTCCTTTTTGGTTGTTTTGTTTTTGTTGTTGTTGTTGTTTTGTTTTTGTTTTTTGTTTGTTTTTTTTGTTTGTTTTTGAGACAGAGTTTCTCTGTGTATCCCTGACTATCCTGAAAATGACTCTGTAGATCAGGCTAGCCTTGAACTCAGAGATCCACCTGCCTCTGCCTTCTGAGTGCTGGGGTTAAAGGTGTGCTTCACCACTGCTCTGCCAGAAGACATTTCAATATCTATAAATGGTGCGTGAATAGGAGAAAGGAAGTAATGCTCATGGCTGTAAAGGGGAGCATACTCCAAAAATGACTCCATGTGTCAGTGTCTTAATTTTTAAATTCTCATCAAAATATGAAATTTAATCAAATGATAATGTAAAACATTCAACAAAAGAATAAATTTATAGACCTGAATTAAGTTGAATTTTTTTTAAAAGAAATACTCATTCAAAAACCAAGTCAAATCTTCAGAATGAATCCTATAACAATGTGATTGAATTCTTTTGAGAAATAGATACTTGCTACATATGTAAACAATTCCAGGGTGTACAGAAAGACCTAATCCTCCTGGTTTAATTTACAAATCTATTATAATCCTGACATTAAGCACAGCACAATGTGCGCACGCACACACACACACACACACACACACACAGAGAGAGAGAGAGAGAGAGAGAGAGAGAGAGAGAGAGAGAGAGAGAGAGAGAGAGAGAAAGAAGAAATTGTTAAAGTTCATTCTTTTACTGTACATGCAACTTTTCTTTCTTTTTTTTTTTAAAGATTTATTTATTATTATGAGTAAGTTCACTGTAGCTGTCTTCAAACACACCAGAAGAGGGCATCAGATCTCATTACAAATGGTTGTGAGCCACCATGTGGTTGCTGGGATTTGAACTCAGGACCACTGGAAGAGCAGTCAGTGCTCTTAACCACTAAGCCATCTCTCCAGCCCCGTAACTTTTCTCAAGTTGCTTTATATCAATAGTTTTGCTATAGAAACCATGTTGATTATTATATAAAATGGATTATTATATTATTTAACACAAAGTGTTGAACAAAACAACTACACAAGAGCCTACGGAAGAGACAATTCAATCTCAGGCACACATTTCACAGACATTTTTCCCTTTAAGACTATTGGTTACTATCCAAGGATACCTCTTAGCTTGTCCTTTGTTTTACTTTGTCCTGAACTCAACAAGACAATGTCTTGTGTAAGAGAAAAGGACAGGGTTAACTTGTCCTTGCAAGTCAATCATGCATTTCTCAACTACCCATCTAGCTGAGAGCCCTGGCATCAGGTTGCCGTCCAGGAAGGAGAACACACCTGCACTCCCAGTGCTCCCGGAGGCTATGGCTTTGCTGGTGCACGCTCCTGGAGGCTATGGCTCCCGGAGGCTATGGCTTTGCTGGTGTGTTTGAACTCTGGAGTTCTCTGATTTCACTGCTCCACTCTAACTTGGAAATCTTTCCCATAGACCCTGGACCTGGATCTCTTCGATAACCAATTTAATACGGCATATACTTTTCCTCTGCCTATGGCCTTCCATTCCCATTGAAAACCTTACTGCTGTTACACCTCACAGAAGTTAATAGGAAAATATTTTTAGGAAAAACATGATTAACACCTAAAAGTTACAAAGCTAGCAAATAGCATACATTTAAGGAAAATTGAGCAACAAGACGCCTACGGAGGAGCATAGCTTCGGGCACACTTTTAACTAATGGAATTCACACCGTTTCTATAGGAAACTTGAGTGCTTGGCATTCCGTCTTCAGAGAACACGAGCTGCAAAGCTTAGACCAGCTCCTTTTCTAGAATCAGGAAGCAGCCGAGTTTAATCCAAAACTAGCACTGAGTCATCAGAGCTACCCTCTCTTCCAGGCGAAGCCAGCCAAATTATTTTTATTCTGAGTCTTTAAAGTGAGGTATGCATGTGAAAGAAACAAGATTTTTTTTTTCCCTTTGGTGTTTTACCTCATTGTGAAATGAACATTTGATAGTGTAGATTTCTTCCCACAATCAAGGCTAAAAAGTTTAATTGGAGATTAATCATCAGTTCACACCACCAACTTCAGGATCATCGATGTCTAGTTATCTGCTTTATGGATTTTTTTTCCTCTATTAAAATGTTCCCTTTTATATCTTTGTCGTGTTTGCTTTTATGAGCCATAT
This sequence comes from Tokudaia tokunoshimensis, assembly GCA_036184795.1. Lineage (NCBI taxonomy): Eukaryota > Metazoa > Chordata > Mammalia > Rodentia > Muridae > Tokudaia > Tokudaia tokunoshimensis. Next base: position 22,099,509 of record BTHU01000007.1, on the reverse strand, counting down.
AAACTGAGCTAAGGATGCCCACATCATTGGTAAAATATTTCTGGGAATATCTGTTAGGATATTTTCAGAAGAGATTATTGAATCAGCAAAGGCTTAGCAGAATACATCCTCGGCAGGGCAGGCCAGCACCAGTCAATCTACCGAAAGCTTTAATGGAACAAAAAGATACAGGAGTGGTGACTATACTCTCTACTTGGGCTGAGACCCATCTTCTCCCTGCAGAGGGATTTGCCCTCCAGATTCTTAAGCTCAAGCTTGGACAGGCACCATCACCACTGGCCTTCTCTCTTCCCATGTCCAAGCCTTTCAAATGAGACTGAGACTCACCACATTGGCTTTCTAGTCATTGGGCCTCTGGAATTGAGAGCTTCTGTGGTTCTCCAGCTTAGAGATGGTGGATAATAAGACTTCTTGCCTCGATAGTCATATGAAGTAAGACCTATAATAAATTATCACTGGTGTCAATGAATCCACCTATATCTATATGATTCCCATGGGTTGTATCTCACTGAAGAACCCTGACCAGTACTCAGCATACTTGATTTTAGGTCTTATAATGAATATGCCTAGTTTACATCTTTCTGGTAGTCTCCTCCTAGGTATAGTTCCATCTGCTTTTCTCTTTTCTTTGGGAAATGCTAATTCCTTACATCAGCACATGCATTGGGGGAGCCACCAATTACAATAACCGATCTATATATCAGAGGCTGGACCTTCTGGGCAAATCTGAAAGCATGGAAGAAGAGGTGGCCTTGTGAAAAAAGACCTGGCTGGAAACGTGTTAAAAAGAATGAGGCTAGACAAGAAAGAGGCTTGACAGCATCTGGGTCCCCATGTCCAATGGCTCTGGACAGAGGAATTTTAATCCAACAGCACTGTTGCTCTGATCAGGGATCAGGGATCACACCCAAAGACCTTCTGTGTCGGTGTGATCCTGCTCAAATGACAAACCTTTAATCCCTCTGACTGGAATACAGACACATCCTTAGTAAGCACCTTTAATCCCAAACAATTAAGGTAAAGTTAGTTTGTGGAAGGAAGCAGCCATGTTTGAAAGCGACGTCTAATTGAGGGGGCAGACAAAGTGATGAATCAGAGAAAGATTTGACAAAATGAGTCAAAGACAAGATAGTTCCAACTCTCATGAGAACAGACAGGAAAGACAAGCTATTTATCAGAGCAGGGGGGGGAGGGAGGAAAAGAAGGAGGAATGGAGGGAGGAGGAGGAAAAGGAGGAGGAGGAGAGGGGAGAGGGAGAGGGAGAGGGAGAGGGAGAGGGAGAGGGAGAGGGAGAGGGAGAGAGAGAGAGAGAGAGAGAGAGAGAGAGAGAGAGAGAGAGAGTTATTTTACTGGGGAGACAGGTTGCAGGTGAAGACAGAATGAGCCTGAGAATGAAAAGAAGCCAGAAGATTAGATCAGATTGCCAGGGTTAGTTAGTTTGAGGCCAAGCAGAGCAATTTAGTCAGAAGCCAACTTAAATCAATCAGCTTAGAGAAGAGTTTTTTGAGCCAAAATGGTTGAGTTAAACCTGCCAGCCAGAGTTCAGAAAGAACTAGAAAGGACGGGCTTATTACAACAGTAAGACTCAGACAGAGACAATAATTAATGAATAAAAGTTGCTTTTACAACTCTGCAGACCCAATTACATTCTCTGCTATTCTTTCCTTTCACCTACCCATCCTCAAGTTGCGTTTCTGTCACTTGAATGAAAAGTCATAATTAACACGTATCATTTCATAATGCCTCATTGAGTTAGTCCATTTTTCTTTCAACAAACAAAGCAGCCACAGAACTTTGACTTACAGTCTGTCCTCCTTGCAAAACAGGATGGCACATGGTGGCACAGATCCTGTGGGAGTAACCAACCAATGTCTGTTTTGGCTTATGGCCCCACTCCATGAGAAGGAACCCATACCTAACACTGCTTGGGTGACCAAGAACGTAATGCTAGATAAGCCAGAGACCCAGGGTAAAACCAAATACAACTGGTCTAAAAATAATAATAACCTGTCAGTAAAATGATAACTAATGATATTCTGCTATAGTCATGTATCAGTATAGTATCCAGTCATCATCAGAGAAGATTACTCTGACAGCAGATGAGAGTAGATGCAGAGACAGTCAGACATTATGGAGAGGGAGAGGGAGAGAGAGAGAGAGAGAGAGAGAGAGAGAGAGAGAGAGAGAGAGAGAGAGAGAGAGAGAGAGAGAGAGAGAGAGAGAGAGTCTAAATTGAAGGTCCCCATCAAATCCCTCCCTCAGAACTCAGATTATTCTATGTAAAAGGAGGCAGAAAGAGTGTAAGAGTCAGAGGGGATGGAGGGTACCAGGAGAACAAGGCCCTTTGAACCAACCAATCAGGATGCATAAAAACTCAGAGAGCCTGAAGCCCCAAGCATAGAGCCTACATGGGTCTATACCAGGTCCTCTGTGTAAATATCATAGTTATTAACTTTGTGTTTTTATGGGACTCCTGACTATAGGAGTGAGTGGGTCTCTGACTCTTTTGTCTGTGCTCGGGACTCTTTTCCTCCTGTTCCATTGCCAAGTTCAACTTTGACATGAAAGTTTTTGTTATATCTTAGTGTGTTTTATTTTGTCATATTTGGTGGCTATCTCTTAGAAGTCTGTTCTTTTCTAATGAGAGATAGACAGAAAGTGGATCTGGAGGGGAGGAAAGGTAGGGAGGAACTGGAAGGAGTAGAGGGAGGGGAAACTATAATCAGGATGAAAAAGAATCTATTTTCCATAAAAAATAATGAGTAAATAAAGTTTAGTTGGGAGAAAATCTGAGCTACTGTCCAACTGAAACTGGGCTTAACGCATTTCTACAATTTCTGAGATTTGGGTCCAGGTACCATCCAGAAGTCACCAGCATTAACAGCCTATAGGTCAAGCTCCCCACGATAGTATGCTTTATTTTTCTTACTTCTGAATCCAGATGAGGTCACCATGGTGACTTCACTCTGACGTCCAATGAAAGGATGTATGGTTATGGGTAAGTCAATGCAGAGGCGATACTCCCTCCTCTAAAGATGTTTCCAGGTAGAAAAGAAGGCTAAGTGGGGGTAAGATTTCAAAGCCAGTTCACTGTACAAACCAGTAAGCAATGTGTTACTTCTCTGGAAGATCTACCTGGAGGCCCTAAAGGTGACTCCACAAACAGCTCGGCCACTCCCACCAGCGCTCATATTTTCTTGCTGCAATAACAGCCACTCCCAGCTCTGGTTTGGGTCCAACACACAATGCTGGCCCTCTTTAATACCAGCCTTCTGCAGTGAGCTCACATCCTCCCTCTCTCTTCCTCACCCTCTGACTCACAGTGCTCAAAGCTTTAAGTTGTGAAAACTTGTTGGATCTGCTAGACTGGAATTGCCAACCACCAATGGGCCAGCCTTCTGTGAAAGCGAATCTTACTTTCATTGTTTGCTCCATGGCTCTGGGTTACTTAACGTGATCATAAAAGGCCCCAGCCCCGGCCCCGGCCCCAGTCCCAACTCATTTTTCCACCACTGAAAACAAAAGAGTTCTATGTCTTTAAAAGGTAAAGAAAACATGCCCTTCATAAGTCGAGTTTCCTCTGGCATTTCGTCATCTTAAGAAAGACCTCATCTGTTTACATTTCAAACTGGGCAGCCAGGTCGTGGGCTTCTTCCCAGGTACTGGTTTTTTTTTTTTTTTTGTTTTGTTTTTTTTTTTTTTTTAGATATTTTTCCCCCTTGGCTACAATTCAAATGGATTGAAGGAATCCCAATGCAGAAAGGTAAGAGCTATCAATAGAGAGAAGTTGAGCTGGGGTGAAAATCCATGGTAGATCCCTTTCCTACCTTATAACTGGCATTGTTATTTTATGCTGCTTTGTTTTATGTTATATTGGTTTGTTTGAGGTGAGTTTTTGCTACATAGCCTTGGTTGGCTTAGTGTTTGCTATGTAGCCCAAGCTATCCTTAAGAAATGGCAATCTTCCTGCTTCAACCTTTCGGTTTCTGAGACTATAAGCATATACTACTTGCTATATAACCTGTATATTAATCAACAAATACTTGTGGGGTTTAAAGAACCAAAAATCTACATATACATATACATCATATATATATTATACACATACACATACACACACACAGACACACACAGACACACACACACACACACACACATATATGATGCAAACATTCAGAAGGTAAATACCCATATCAGAAAACTATTTGCTATACCCCACGGCTTTCAGAATTTTTCTTATGGACCTGTCTTTTTTATCTTTTTTCAAAAGCATATTAATCTTAGGTATCAGGACAAATAAGTACATGCTATTGGAGGTTTGTATTTAAAATCAAGTGGGCATTTTATTATCTAAGTTTCCAAGTTCACGGGTTAATAAATCAAGCAATTCTTAACCAAGACACAGGTCAAGCTTATTTTGTTCCTGGCCCAGTAACACATAAGTTGGAAGCCTTGACACTTAACAGGGCATTTTTCATTTTACATGCTGTTTATGTTTTTTGCTTTTTGTTTTTTGTCCCCAAGACATGAAAATGTGATAACTCCTCAAGTTGCTCAAGGAAGCATATAAAAATAACTGGGGCGGGGGGAGAATGGGAGGCAAGAGAATCATAAATTCAAGGCCAGTTTGGCCTATATAGAAAGTTATGGGAAAACTTGGGGTGCATAAGAAGACCTTGTCCAAAAAGATAAAGGAAGGAAGGGTAGGGAAGAAGAAGAGGAGAGGGAAGAATTTTCTCAGGGATAAAATTCTGGTCCCCCAGGTTTGAACCTATAGTAATCGTCAGTCTATAAAACAAGATGCAATCAAATAAATTAAGCACAGCTATAATTTACAGCACTGTCCACCTCCCTGGCCTGGACACTCTGGACGGTTTTAAGTGGTCTCTTCTAGAAAGTAATTATCTGTGATGATGTTAGCTTTCAGTTGCAGTCAACAAACACTCAAGTTTCTCAGCTCCTTAACACGACCTTTCAGATAATTGGTTCTCGAGAAACTAACCCAACACTCGATCACCACAATAAAACAATAAACAAGGAAACACAATCATATAGCTAGCTCGGTTAGTACATTGATAGGCTCTTGGAAAAATTATACCCACTTTATGACAGTTATGCTTGGAAAGACAGTTCAAAGTTGACAATCAGATCTGTTAATAGACTAACATAAGATGGGCCGTGAAGGGGGTAGGAAGTTAGGCCCAGAGCTTTCTGAACCCAGAACTCACACAATCAGTGTTTTACTGCTTCGTCTTTCAAAGATGATTTGGGATGGGAGTCTATGAAAAGATCTCTGGGAACCACCTCAACTGTCAAAATGCAGGCAGTAAATGACCATGGAGCCCTCAGATCCAAATGAGATAGCTGGAACACACTTCCAACTAAGGCTCAGGAAAATTCACAGGGAAACAAAGTCCAAAAGAATGCAAGGGGACAAGAACTATTATCTTTTAGACATGACCAGGGCACACATAAATTCTTAAAATAGTCACTGCCTGCATGAGGCGATGCCAGTTGACATGCCAACCAGGCAGAGAGAAAGGCTTACAAGGCCCCACCCATAACTAAAGAGCAACAGTCAGTCAATGGCTGCCAAGGGAGGGAAAAAAAATCAGCTTTCCTCACAGACAAATCATCTGATAGATTGTCCAATCCTAAATGGTCAGCCCTAGACCTATGTCTATATGGGAAACGCTAACACTAACTTGAATCAGTAGAATGCACAAAGTAAGTCAGGGGACAAGATGATAAATTTGAAAGGGAATGTGGAAGGGACATGGGACTAGTTAAGAGTAGAGAAGGAAGGGTGGAAATGATGTATGCACACTGAATTAATGTATGGTATTCTTAAAAGGTAATAATTTTTTTTAAAAAAATTAAGTTTTCTGTTTTTGTTGGGTTTGTTTGTTTGTGAATGAAAAAATTCAAAGGAAAGGACATGCCTGCTCCTAGGTGTGGTGGAAGAGAAAGTACATAAGAAGGAGAACATAGCCGAAGGAAGAGACACCCGGCAGAATCCAGAGTAGACATGACTCTGAGCCATTCGAGGAGAGTGGAGGAAGGGAAGGGAACCACTGACTAAGGGGGCGGGCGACTTGGGCCAAGAGACTGGCCAGGAGAGTAAAATGTAGACGGAAAGACCAGGTGATCAAAATGACCGGATTATACAGGGAAGGGCAGCTGTGGGAACAGAAGGCCAGTCCCTGGGCTGGAGAAGTTTTCATAGAGGGCAGGGTTTGCTCATCTTACCCTGTAACTAGTGGGGACTGAGGGATGCAAGAAGAACCTGGGGATCAGGGTCCACTTTGGTATGTCAAATAGGCATCTCAGCTCTGTGTCTCAGGTTTGAGGCCTAAAAGCTTGTTTTGTTCTCTCTCTCTCTCTCTCTCTCTCTCTCTCTCTCTCTCTCTCTCTCTCTCTCTCTCTCTCTCTCTCTCTCTCCTCCCCTTCCCTATCCCCTCCCCTCTCACTTTTGAAACAAAGTCTTATTGTATAGCCCAGGCTGGCCACAGACTTGCTGCATAGCCCAGGCTGGCCTGGAACTTGAAATACTTTCCTACCACCTTCTGAATGCTGGAATTGCAAGCGTCCAGCTCCAGCCTGATCATTTTTGGAACCTGTGGTTCTCTTTCAGGAGAGAAGTTCTACAGCCAAAGCTTAGCATTTTACACAAGATCACAGAACACATCTTTAAAAAAAAAAAAAGCCAACTAGTCTTGGGTCATTAAGTTCTCGATTTTCCGTTTCAGATGTAAGTAGCAAGGCACCCAGTGTTCCTGTCTGCCTCTGGCATGGACTTTTGTATCTGGAGAGTGGGAGCAGCTCCCGTTCCAGTAATTCACACTAACTCACATGTTTTAAATGAAGCCTGGCTGTGAAGAGAGTCAAGGGAAGTGGAGAACCGCCTGGGACTGCTCGCTCCCAGCTCTGCTCGCCCGCTCCATTCCACACACAGCTGGCCTGAACATGAAGCACTCTCCTAAATTTAGCCTCAGATTCATCTGAAAGACTCTTTCAAGTCTTATCACCATCTCGTTGGGTAGCTATGTGGGCTTTTAATTTCCTGTTCTAAAGTTTTACACCATCCAAAAATTAAATCAAAATGTTTGTTTCTAGGATTCTCTCCCTCTCTCCCTCTCCCTCTCCTTCTCTCCCTCTCCCTCTCCCCTTGTCCCTCTCTCCCTCTCCCCCTCCCCCTCCCTCTCTCCCTCTCCCTCTCCTTCTCTCCCTCTCCCTCTCCCCTTGTCCCTCTCTCCCTCTCCCCCTCCCCCTCCCTCTCTCCCTCTCCCTCTCCTTCTCTCCCTCTCCCTCTCTTTCTCTCCCTCTCCCTCTCCCCTTGTCTCTCTCTCCCTCTCCCCCTCCCCCTCCCTCTCTCCCTCTCCCTCTCCTTCTCTCCCTCTCCCTCTCTTTCTCTCCCTCTCCCTCTCTCCTTGTCCCTCTCTCCCTCCCCCTCCCTCTCCCCCTCCCCCTCCCTCTCCTTCTCTCTCTCTCTTTCTCTCCCTCTCCCTCTCTCCTTGTCCCTCTCTCCCTCTCCCCCTCCCCCTCCCCTCCCCCTCCCTCTCTCCCTCTCCCTCTCCTTCTCTCCCTCTCCCTCTCTCCTTGTCCCTCTCTCCCTCTCCCCCTCCCCCTACCCCTCCCTCTCTCCCTCCCCCTCTCTCTCTCCCTCTCTCCCCCTCCCCTTCCCTCCCTCCCCCCCCTCTCTCTAATGAAGCTAGCAGCTTGTATCCATTCACCAATGTGGCAAAACCAAGAAGGGAAACTAATCTAACCACCATTTATATTTAGATTTAGCTCCCGAAAAGGGAGCTCTGTGTTTTCTACTTGACTGAAGAAGCTGTAGTCTCTGCAAGCGCTGCCAGCTGCCCTCACAGTTCCTGATGAGAGGGGTTTTCAAGTGATGGTCTGTCCTCTTCTACCCTGGGAGATGTCAACCTAAATATTTACATGTAGTAATAATTAACAGAGGAATAGTATACAACACTAACAGAGAACAGACTTGTGGCCTACGTCATAACATCGGAGAACCCCTTGAGATGCTGTGCTAAACAAAAGATGAGCTCCCTCATGACACTCAAAGCTGATCCTCATGCTATGAGTGGTAGATGAGGCAGTGACCAGAAGGGCCTAAGGGAACCTTATGCACACGTGACTAGCATGCTTGAGCACACGCACGTGTGTACGTATAGTGATTGGGCTGGGTATTTAAGATAATGTTCTTTAATATCTTATTCAATGTCTTTATACTTCAGTAAAGCCATTTTTTATTTTCACCTGAGAGAAGGGTGAAATGATTCAGATTGTTAGTAACAACTCCGTTTCCTACAGTACTTGTTATGTTCTGGTTTGGTTTTCTTTAATATTTACTTCTCTCTTTTTTTATTATTCATGTGTATGTGCTGTGCTTGTGGGCAGGTTCCTATAAAGCCAAGAAGGGAGTGTCAGATTCCCTGGAGATGGAGTTACAGGTGTTTGTGAGGAGCCTGATGTAGGTACTGGGAACTGAACTTGGGTCCTCCAGAAGAGAGCAGTACATGCTATTGACCACTAAGCCGTCTCTCTAGCCCTTGTTTTGTTTTCTCTAGACAATGTCTCACTATGCAGCTCTGGCTGTTCTGAAACTTATTGTGTAGACCAGGCTGGCCTCAAACTCATAGAGATCTGCCTGCCTCTGTCTCTACAGTGCTGAGATTGACTCCATCTGTCTCTATGGTACTTTTAAAAAATGGAATCTAAGACCTAAAAATCTAAAACAGTTCCTTATTTGTTATGAAATCCAAACAGCTCTGAAAGGCAAAGTCAAAAGCTACCCACCTGGCATGACAATATTTTAATTACTTCCTCCAACATTCTACCATGTGAAAGTATTGGATGTCTGCCTGCTAATCTTTTGGCTACAGAAGGTTATTATACCCCATATAACAAACCACCAAATATATGGTACATGGACTATCTTAAGGTGCAACCCAATATACAAATATATGTGTGCTTTGTTAACCTTTGTAAAAGTCAAATACAGTCTAAATTTCAAAAGGCATGTAGTGCTTATAGTTTTGGGCAAAGATATCATTAAATTTTATTTATTTGAAGATGCATTAAAAGGGGTCACCAGTACAACAAACCTGTGGTTTCACGGACATTGTTGCTTAAGATGAGGCTAAACTTAAGTAAACTGTGAGTTAAAACTTTTTTTTAATTAAGAAGATAATAATAAGGTGACTCACAGCCCATACTGGGAACACAGCACAAGAAAGACTAAAGCTTACGAAACTTCTTCCACATGTTACAAAGTATGTCCACATGCTCAGGTAGAAAGTCCACTGGCTGCAGGAGACAGGGGATGATGTCTATGGCTTCCTTTGGGTCTGCCCAGCATCCAGCCTAAGTTTTGCATGTTGGCCTCAAAAACGATTTCTCTGGGATGGAATGAATCTCTAACAGCCTCAGCCTTTAATGTCGGTTATACCCATTGCTGCAGAGGAAAATGAACTTTGAAAGTAGAGTTTAAGATCTATGAGAAATCACGTATAGGTGTTTTTCAGCTGAAGGGAAGAAGAAGAGAGGAAACTGCAGAATCATGTCTTGGTTTTATGTTTTAACATCAGTGCCTATCTCTATTCAAAGCTCTCAAGAGACTCAAATTGATCCGTAATCTTTGCTGTATACTCTGTTCAAAGAAGAAATCTTACAAACATATCACAGGCCACAGATCCTTCTCTAGGGTGACATTTTCTGTGTGTGTGTGTGTGTGTGATGTGCACACTTGTGTGCAAGTGTTCCTCTGTGTGTGTGAATATGCCCTGTGGCATGTGTGTGCAAGTGTGCCCGTGTGTTGTGTGTGTGATTATGCCTGTGTATGTGAATGTGCATGTGTACAGGTGTGCCCATGTGTGTGTGTGATGTGTGTGTGATTATGCCTGTGTGTGAATATGTCTGTATGTGTGATGTGTGTGTAATTATGCCTGTGTGTGTGAATGTGTCTGTGTGTGTGATGTATGTGAAATTGTGCCTGTGTGGGTGAATGTGCCTGTTTGTGTGATGTGTGTGTGATTGTGCCTGTGTATGTGTACCTATGTGTGTGATGTGTGTGTGATTGTGCCTGTGTGTGAGTGTGCAAGCACCGCAATTTCTGAACTACTGTTTTTGTGTTTCCCTTTATGTCCTTATATTTTCCTCGAGGAAAAAAGAAGTTGCTGTCAGTTTTCTATCCCGGAAGCACTGAAAGTGTCTCCTTCATGCTCCTGCACCATAAATCAACAGTCTGTGGATGAGGTACTCAGACCCCAAACATCCCTTTGAAAACCCCTCAGCATCTCTCCTCGGCAGCTGCAGCCCTTTATTAATGGCTCAGGAGTCTTTCACACCTCCTTTTAAATCCAATGCATTTGAAGTAATAAAACAGGGAACAGTTTACAGGCAGGAAATATTAAAATATTTAATTGCTTTTCCCCCCTTGGCACAAGGTGGACAGCCTCAAGCTTTCTATAACACATGAAGAAAAGGGGTACACCTGCCCAGGCTTGAACAGACATGAAGCGGGGACTTGCCAAATTAAATACATCTGTGACTAAAGCTCTGCTTTTAAACCTGCATCAAGCCCATTTCTTTTTTACTACATCTAACCATTTCCCCCCAATTACTTTTCATTTTCTTCTCCTCCTCCTCTTCCTCTTCCCCCTCCTCCTCCCCCTCCTCCTCCTCCTCATCATCATCATCATCTAGGCTACAACAACAAAACCACTAAACTAAATGGAAAACATCGTGCTGACAATGATTCTCTAGGCTGCCCCAAAGGGAGATGAGACACAACTTGAATCTGAAAATCATTCCCACTGTCAGATTCCTATGGGTAAAAAGCCTATCAAACACTTCTCTAAGAAACGTTAAAATGCTGTAAATACCGATGGAATCCCTGAATCTTTTGACTGATCTAAACAGCAGGGTAGGACTCCCTTCGATTTCCTCCCAGCTGTCAGCTGCTAGTAGGATGAGCTTGGTTGTATCACCCAGGTTCTCCAGGCTTCGGGTTTTCATCTCTAACCAGGAGATAATGGATGGCGTCTCTCACATGAATTACTTATGGGCACTGAAAAAAATGTGTGTGCAAGTGTGCCCATGTGTGTGTGAGATGTGTGTGTGATTGTGCCTGTGTGTGTCTGAATGTGTGTGTATGTGTGTGTGTGTGTGTGTGTGTGTGTCATGTGTGTTTGGGGTGGTCTTTGTTCCTCTGTGACGCCCAGGGCTAGCTGTGCTTTTTTTTTTTTTTAATTATGATTCAAGAGAAAAGCGAGAGTTCCTAAAGCAAAAGAAGATGTAGTAAACTTCCTTTCAGGAACAAAGTGGGGCAGTGGTGGCGCACGCCTTTAATCCCAGCACTTGGGAAGCAGAGGCAGGAAGATTTCTGAGTTCGAGGCCAGCCTGGTCTACAAAGTGAGTTCCAGGACAGCCAGGGCTACACAGAGAAACCCTGTCTCAAAAAACGAAAAAATAAATAAATAAATAAATAAATAAGGAACAAAGTGTTATCTTGCTGAAGTGTGCACTGGTCAGGGTGTGTGTGTGTGTGTGCGCGCGTGTGCGTGTGCATGTGCACAAACATGTATGGACAAGTGTATGTGGAGGCTGGTAGTCTGTTTAATGTCTTCTTTAGTCACATCTCTACATGTGTTATTATAAGACAGAGTCTTCCACTAAATCTGTTTCCAATAGATGAACCTGACTGGCTAGTAAGCTCCAGGGTATCCTCCACACTCACCTCCCCAGCACTGAGGTACACCAATGCCCATGTACTGTTCCACTCAGCTTCTTACATGGGTGCTGGAGAGGAAAATTGGCTCTTCGAGATCAGGTGACAATCTGTGTACTGACTAATCTATCTCCCCAGTCCTTTTGCACTGTACTTTTTTTTTTCTCCTGAATAATAAATTTCCACAAAGTATACTTCTTGGAACAACACACCTTGATTAGCTGACAATTGTACAGTCAGAAATCTGGCATGCTACAAACGCCTGGCTGGGTTCTCCTCTCGGCATCTCACAAAGCAGAAACCTGGAGTCACTGGGTTGAGTTCTGGGCTAAGACTTCGAGCAGGATCCGTCTCTTTATCCCCACGGGTGTCGTAGGAGTTCATGACCTTGTGGGTAGGACAGAAGCTTCTGTTACTCGTTTCCTGACACCAGCAAAGATACACTCAGTGCCTTTCCACCTGAGCCCTCCATGTTCAACATCAAGCACAGAGAACGGTCTTCTCCATGTGCTTCCACTTTCTTTGGCTTCCCTGGACAGTCAGAAGAAGGTTTGCTTTCAGAGTAATCACGTATGATCATTAGATCAATCCTGATCATCTCCTTATTAAATTGACTAGGAGCCCTCATTCACCAGCAAGCATCTTCAGCTACGTTACAAGAAACTATAGAGTAACACTGGAGAGCCAAGGTCTCTCAAGCCATTTCAGAATTCTGACCATCAGAAAATGAATAATGGACATTGGGATGAGAAACATTAACTGGGCTTCAAGCCAGAACCAGGAAAGAATGAAGCCACAGGATAACTTCTCTTCCTACACTCCATTGTTGTTCCAATCGTCACAGCACTTTTTTGCATTGACTAATTACAAGCAGATAGAGTTAGCTCCCCACAGCTCATTTTTTTTCCTCATAGATAAAAAGCTGCAGCCCCCATTTCAGCTCCATGTTTTTATTCAAGCGGCACTCTCCATCTCGACATTGTGTGTCCGATGCTCTTTTGTCTAGGGAACACCTAGTCACCCTTAAATTTTTCTCAGGGGTCACCTCATTTGCTCATTCTACCAATAAACAACCATTGAATATCCCACCTTAAGCTAGAAACCGGGTAAAACACTCACAAAGCCCCTGTCTTCAGAGAATAGACACTATCGTCATGATACAGGCAAGGAAATACTTGACGACGGTCAACGAGACAATACCTGGGAGAAGGCTAGAGCATCTTATGAAGAACGCAATCCAAACCAGTTCCTATGGTCTGTATGTAGATGATTGAACTTCGCGGGCTAAAGGCTTGGTCCCCACCACAAATGGTAGACTGCTCAAAGTCAGAGTCAGCAAAGGCATTGGAGGTGTCTTCTCCAAAAGAAACAAACGAGGTTCTCCCAAGACTCTGCCTAGCCGTGGTGAGAATGACTGGTTAAATGTGAGGTCAGCGCTTTCACTTTATGCTTTCTGCGCATGTCCTTTCTGCGCATGTCTGGTTCTCTTCCTATCTCTCTACCGCGCAAGAATCCATCCAAAGGACACCAGTAGCATTTGTATGTCGCAGGCTCTAGAATTAGGGACCTAATAAACTAGTCCCCTTTATAAAGTAACCTTATTTTGTTAAAAACAAAATTGCAAAGGAAACCGAGATACAAGTCAAGAAGAAAAATTTCAACAGAGCTAACAGCATGAGTGATCAGAAGAGAAGGGAACAGTTCCCACCACCTAATAGTGTTTAAATGGAGTCTAGCATCATGGCCCAGGCTTGTATTCCTCGCACCTGAGAGGTAGAGGCAGGGGAATCCCACAAAGCTCAAGGCCAGTCTAGCCTACAGACCCAGTTTAGTCCATCCAGGACTACCCGGTGAAACTCAGACTCAACAAACCTGAAACAAGCAAGAAAAGTAGGCAAATGGACCAACCTAATGCGTGCTTCAAAGAATAGTGTTCCTTTGAGGAGCTCAAAAATATCTCAGTTTACAGAACCGAGTACTGGCAGCAACAGAAGTGCTTTCCCTTGGGCAAGGAGGAGACGCTAAAACTCTCTACTTCTGTTTGGTGGTGTTGATAGTTTCCTTTGCTGCCCTGTAGGTAAATGGTGGAGGATGGAAGAGGAGGAGAAAACAGAGGAGCCATTCAGATGACAGCCACTGGCTTTAGGAAGAAGCAACAAAGGCTAGGAGAAAGAAACAGACTTGAGAGTGGATGCCACCAACCGGAACTGGGTAATGAATCATATATCAGAGATGAGGGAGGCTGATGCACATGTTTCTGGTTTGGGCAACAGGGTGTCTCCCTGTGCCTGTCACTGACACCGAGAACATGGGCAGGGAGTGGTTTGTGGGGGAAGATAATTGCTGCAATGGTTTCTGGGATAGCCAGTAATTTCCAAAGACTTATTTCAAGCCCACCTGTATGATTCAACTACATTAAGCAAGAAATGAAGTCGTGCATTTGTTGGGTACAAGGGCTAATACAGAAATGACACCATCACTTCTTCCCTTAATTACCTATCTCAGTTCCCAGAGTGGAAGACTCGTCATCTGGAATTTCTTACTCAGTGTGGATGATGGAGAACGGAGACACTCTCTGACAACCGAGCTCTTCTAGATACGTGCTTGGCTCAGTGTCTCCCTGGCTCTCACAGGTCTCTATTTCATTATCTGACTAGAGGGAATTTACTCATTACTCTTTAGGAGGAACAAAGCCTTCCACCCATCTCCCAGCACTCCCTTGCTTACTTGCTTTTCCTCCACAGCACTTTCCAAGTGGGGTGGGGAGGCAGCAGACATTGTTTTGTAGTCTCCTTTAGTAGAAGGTGCACAAATGCAGAACTTTTGATCCCTGCTCAGCCTCGACCTCTAAGATAATGCTTACCACATAGTGGGGGCCAGCAAGTACTTACTGAATAGATGAGAAGGATGCATGAATATGGTCTAAGGATCAGAAGATTCATCCCAAAAGGAAAATTCGTATAGGTAACATCAGGTTAAAAATTGTATGGGACTCACAACAGGAAAGTTTCCTCAGGAAGAAAACCCAGCACTGAGAGAGGTCCCTGAAAAATTCCAACATTTACCAATCTTTACATTGTGAACTGTAGAAGAATGTGCATAGAGCCAGAAAGAGCTATCTCCTAAGCACAAAGAAAGCCAGAGAAAGGAGGGGGCCAAGAAATCAGGTCAAGAGATGGATCATGAAGGAGATAGTCATAGCCACAAAGGCAACCAAGAAGGCAAGGAAGAAAAAGACTGTCAGGATGGGGACACAGTTTGGTTGGTAAGGTGCTTGTGTGAGCGTGAGGACCGGAGTTCAATCCCAAACACCCATATGACAAGTCAGAATGGTGCTATACACTTAGTCCCAGCATCAGAAAAGCAGAGACAGGGGACTGCCTGAGGCCTGTGACTCAAGTCACAAAGAGGGATTCTGCTCCACAAAACCAAGATGGAACTGAGGATGATAGCTCAGAGATGTACAAGCTCTTGCTTGGCAAGCATAAAGGACCTGAGTTCAAATCCCCACACTGACATAAAAAGCTGGAAATAGTTGCATGTGACTATAACTTCAATGTTGGAGGGGAAGAAATGGGTAGATGCGGAGAATTTGGTTGCCAGACAGTTTCCTGGTTCACAGAAAGACTCTGTCTCAAGTCAATTAGGCAGAAAGTAATATATACAGTGAGAACCAATGCTCTGCTTGGGCTTCTGCATGCACATGTAAGAGCACACACACACACACACACATCTGATTGTGTTTACCAATCAAAATGTCATTAATGACCTCTATTAAGAACAATTTGGGGGCTAGATCAAGATGTGGGCCAGATTTCAGGGGATGAGGGACAGTAACTAGAAGGATCCAGGGCTAAGAGAACTTGTTTTTCTTAAGATGGTGGGAGCTTGAACAAACTTAAAGGTCGGTGGGAATGACACAGCAGACAGGAAGTGGTTTAAGCTTAGAGAAGTCAAAAAGATAATCAATACCGGGAGATCTCGAAAGTACAGGAAGGGAGGTTTCCTTCTTCCGGAAGCCTCCTGTGACCTCCCCTGCCCACATCTCCATCCTTCTGACAACGACCTGCATCTGGTATGAGCATGCACAGGTCTATTATTGTGGTTCTACAGAGGAAGTGTGATCCTGTGTATGCTGTGGTTTCTCTACCGGGTTTGAGTTCTATTAGGAAAGCGATGACTTCTGATTTGTTTTGCATCTCCCAAGAAACAGCACAGAATCTGGTACATAAAAAACATTAAAGAAGTATTTTATAAAATAATGCACAAGGCAATGTGTATTTGAATGTGTGGGAAGGTGGGATGCAGGGAAGCACGGACTCAGCAAACAGCTATTGAAGAATGTGTACCAACAAAAAAAGATGGAGACCAGGAACATGTAAATCAGGGGATGGGGGATATAAGGAAGCTGGAGAACAAACTAAGACAAATTTCAGCCGAATAAAGTCTCTCAAAGCAGCATGTTACCAGTTCAGCAAAGCCAGTGTGTTAGCACGAACTCTCACCTCTTCCCAGGAGACCATTTTCTTTGGGAAAGGCAGGCGGCCTTACCATTTATAAAGATTGATTACAGGCTTGCTCCCTCACTTCCTGTTTTTCATCATTGTAATCTATGAATCACTTGCCTGAATTTGCCTTTCTCCATAAGCTTTCGGAGGTTCACTGGCTTCTAAGGTCTTTACCAAAAATGAGACACACCCACGTTCCCAAGGTACCATAGTGAAGACCTTGCCTGTGGTTTATTCTAATACACCTTTCCACTCAGGATCCAAAATCATTGCCTTCTACTTCCAAGACTGGTGTGTGTGTGTGTGTGTGTGTGTGTGTGTGTGTGTGTGTGTGTGTAGATGACACCATAAGTATGGGAAAAAACCCACGTGGCCATTCCCTTACAGAGAACCACCAAAAAAAAAAAAAAAAAAAATCAAAGCATGCAGAAGAACTGCTCAAACATTCCAAAACAGAGTGCCAATGTTTGAATCATCAGCACACACTCAGGGACATCCCAGGACTCGTGCACCAGAGTGACTGAAATACAACATGCACTAATGCCCGAAAGTCATCTAGGTCACTTATGCAAGTGGCCAAAAGTTATCCAAACAAACATACAAGGAAATATGGCTGTCACCTTGGAGCAGTCCAGAATCCACATCTTGAAGTCTCCTGGATATCAGATGCTAATCAGACACTTGTTTTCTTTTTACTGACTTTCCTTATTGTAGTCACACTTAAAACAAATAAGAATGGTATCCTTTGTTGGCTCCTCTTACTTGGAAACCAGGTCTCTAATCTTGGTTTGGCCTTTTACCTTTGTCCAAATATGCTTCTCCTCCAATAATGACACCCCGTTGAGAACTGGGTTCTACATGAATTGCTTCCAATTATTTGGCCATGAGCTCAGACCTACTTTGTAATCTTCCAGCTGGATATCCGGATATCCCTCCGATACCACAAACCAAGTATGTTCAAAGCCAAACTCATCTTCTGCCTCCACAAAACCTGTTCTTCCACTTAATTCCCCAGCTTCTGTGAATGATGCCACTGTTGTTCTGAGTCCAAACCTCAACTGTCAACTCACCCCTTCCTCTTGTGAGTGAATCTTTGCTCTCATCCAATTCTTAAATTCCATTGCAAAGTTCTTTGAGCCCCATTCCTATCCAACCTCAATGTCCCACGCCGTCTTCTGGTCCAGAACCCTCATCCGGCTAGCTCTCTTATCACCTCATATACTTTAGTGCTAATTCTTACTCATGGAAGAAAATAGTCAATGCAGATGTAGTCAACTCCTGCCATCAGCTCTTTCAAGGGGTATGATCTTGAGCAATTCCCCCAGCCCTCTAAATCTTATTTTTGTTTCATAAAATAGTCATTCATTACAGGACTATAACGATGCAATTCAAAGTGTCTCATACATAATTGCTCAAAGAATCAGTTACTCTAACCCTACAGAAATGCTCTAATGATTTATTTTCCACACCCCCAAGCCTCACAATTTCCCTTTCTCCACCAAAACAAGATATAGCAATGTTGCCCTTCACAACTCCTGTCAAATGGGAGTTGTCTCCTAGACTGGTCCCAGTCTTCTCTAAACACACATGCCTTCATGACACTGATCTTTCCACATGATAGGATTTTTCCCATTTCTATCACTCAAAATCCTCCCAGTTTTTAAAAAGACAACTTGAATGTCATTCCCAGGGTCCTAATTCTGGTAACCCAACACAATCTCTTTTGGTAGATAAGATTGAGTATATCCAGCAAGTACAGCCATAGACTTCTGTTTTTGAACCCTTGATTTGTTTTCTTAAAATATGTATTATAGAGGCTTATGTGTTTACATTAATAATAGGCTCATATATGTATATATGAATCTCTGTGTGTGTGTGTGTATGTGTGTGTGTGTGTCTAAGCATCAGGCTATGAAGTAATTTGGTGCTCATCTCTAAAGCCAGATACTTTTCTACCACACACCAAGAATTAGCTCATTTGTTTTTTTAAAAAGAAAAACCAAAACACCATGTCCATGAAGGAATGGCATGTGTATGATAGGCATACAGAATTGACAGAGACAATCAATTTTGTTTATTTTAATCAATGATTTGTCCTGATTACCCAGAACAGTGCTTAAAATAGAGTTGCTGTTCACAAATGAACCATTGAGTGACTTTATGGTCCAAAATTACCCTGCAAGCCAAGGAGAGATGAAAAAAAAATGACCCCATCTAATCCAATTTTTTTTAACGTTATGCCAATTAGCAACACGGAAACTCTGCATGGTTTCATCAGCTCATATCAGGACCATCAGACCATGCATCATTGACAGGAAATGAGCGCCAGCTGTCCATCGGGGAGTGCAGCTGAAGACACGGAGCCCTGTTCAAAGTGCCCTTGGGTGCTCTTACCAAAGAATCTCATATACAGAGGCCTGAAACCTTCAGTCACCCAAAAGTCACATTGACTTATACACAGGGCCTACAACTTAACCTGGGTATAAGCCAAAAACCAAAGAGTAAGAGGCCCTCTGACCTGTGAAGTGAGGGTTAGCCAGTAACACATGGCTTTAGCATGGAGTGTCCCCTCCCTTAACCTCAATCAGAATACTTAGCAGACTCTCTCACTAGCCTAGTCATGTTCTACAAAACACTGCTAAGGATGCTGGTCAAGATGCCCAAACCAATCACAGACACCATTTCTTCAATTCCGATACAGCTTTCAACTCTGCCTATGACTCTATTAGTACCTGTCTGTTCCAGATTGTGTGGGCTGGAAGAATCAGTAAGAGGAAAAACCAATATTTTAAAGTCAGAGATACCTAGTTCTTGAGTCTGGACTTCACTGTCTGGCTAGAGACAGTATTGATCTCCTAGGCTTAGATTTGCTATCTAAATAATCCCTTCCCTACAGCATTATTATTATTATTATTATTATTATTATTATTATTATTATATTATTATTATCCTTAACACTAGAACATGTAAAGCCCCAGAGCCAGCTATAGGTGTTGGCGTTATTACTATTGTTAGACAATATGTCAGGGCCAGAATGCCTAACACGATCTTAAGAATTCATTTTGACCAGTTCTCTTGAATACGGTTCATCTCATCCTTTTGAAAAAGAACAAGTTCCTAAGAAAGAAAATCAAGTGTTCATATCATGCTAACCTACTTAGCACAAAAGCTTTCCAATTTATTTTCGGGATTTAATCCCTTCCAGAAAGTTGGTTGATTTGACCTGAAACCTCCCTCCCATATTTTGAACCTTAAGATTCCATCACCTCAGAGGTTCCCCTCGTATGACTTGTTGTTTTCCCACTAGCTCCACTCTAATCCACTCCCCTTCTCTTCCAATCTCTTCTAGCATACCCTGAGAACTCTCTGCCACCCTGTCCCATTTTTAGCTACTATTCAAAGCCACGCTTACCCTCCTTCTGTGGCTACCAGGCCCTGGGGAGAAGTAAGACGGGCAGAAGAAGGAACTTTGTCTCCCAAGCACCACAACCGGCCAAACAAATTTGGCAATCAGAGCAACTACACACTTACTCTACTGCCACCCATCGTTTTTTGTTCTAATGAGTGAAAAACAGAGTCCTAGATCTGACTTCTTCTGAAATACACATTTTCCCCCAATTCTGAGAATCATACCTAAGTCTTTGTGCACACTAAGCAAACATTCAACCACTGAGCTAAAACATAAACATGTTGGTTTTGGTTTTTTTTTTTGGGAGGGGATTGTTGTTGCTGTTGCTTTTTTTAGACAAAAATCTCATCATATAGCCCAGGCTGTCCTCTAGGAGATGTTCCTTCCTCAGCCTCCCAAGTGCTAGGTTCACTGGCTGCACCACCATGCCTAACTTTGAAATATATACTCCCTGAGAGGTGCTTTGTATCCTGTATCATAGACATTTAGACCCTACATACTTAAATTAGGAAGACTGTTAAATGGTGTACTTTCTCCCATTGTGGGTCAGTATGGTTGGTATGGTCATTTGCTGAATTGTGGATCTTCTTTTAAATTCTTTCCCTGAGTCTCAGGTTTGAAATCTAATATTGATTCTGGACCATTCTCCCCTACTGATTTTACAAGGAGGTGTTTAGCTTTTCAACTCTGGGGCCTGAAGTCTGGTGGAGGTATCTGGCCTCTCTGCAACCTGAAAGCAAGATTAGGAATTATTTGAGGAATTGCAGTTATCTGCCTGTTTCTACAGACTCTGGACCCACAAATTCAAAATCCTCAGCCTGAACATGTGCAGGTTTCTCCTTGTCATTTTTCTCCAAGATACACAGTCCAATAACAATTTGAAGCATCAAAATTATATTAGGTGTTACATACAATCTCCATGTGGTAGTTTGGGATGCTGTTACAAATTGAGAGCCAGACCCGTTTACATAGAAAGTTCAGGCTAGCCAGATATACAGACTTGTCTGTTCTCCTCCAAGTCAGGACTTCACCATATCTGTTGATCACAATCACCTTGCAACTATCATATCTAGGCCAACCTCACTTCAAACTCTCGCCTATCTAATATGTTAATCTCTTAGCTGAATGATTATTCTAGACAGCTACTGTGTCTAAACAACTGCTATACAAAATCCAAAGCCCTCTCTGAGCATTACATAGATTTCTCTGGGGACTCCTGTCCACTAACCTTGTCTCTTCCCATGCAGTCATTAAATCCTAGGCTAACTGGAAACATTTAATGCCATCCAATGCCTTCATACCCTTATCTTGCCAGGAGAAATGGGATCCTTCCTTACCTCCTTCCCAACTAAGGAAATCTCACAGCTCACTTTCAAGACTGTTCAACTAAACAATCTGCCCAGCTGCAACTACCTATAAACCATGACAATGACCAGCCTAGCAAGATCTGTCTAACAATTCAATCCATGGCAATTCACGTAGTGGCAACCAACCAATAGTTGTCTAATCGAACTGAATGAAGCACACTCGAACTACCACCAACCTGCATGTGCATGCATGCACAGGTGTGTGTGTGTGTGTGTGTGTGTGTGTGTGTGTGTGTGTGTACAAAACAATAATAATCAAGGAAAAAGATGCTATCAGTCTGAGAGTACAGGGGCACGGGAGGGATTCAAAGATGGGCAACTGGGAAAGGTCAAAAGGAAGAAAGGAATGAAAGGGATGTAATTAATTCTATTTCAATTAAAAAACATACTAGATGGAAAAGAGGAAGAGGAAGTGGAGGAGGGAGTAGCTGTATAAGCCAACCTTTCCAGCTAAGCTTGGAACTCTTCCCCTCCCTATCATACTCCTTTTCTTGTTTGTTCTTCTGTCTAGCACACTGAATCTCTTTTATTTATCTCTGTATAAATGACTAGATTGTGAGCTCTTTGACAAGAGGAGTGACCGTGGCACGTAGGAGGAACTCTGTGAATAGTTACTTCAGTGACCTTTCTTCAGGAAGTATGTTGAAGACATCTGACTTTACAACTACATCCACTCTGCTTGAAGGCAACCAATGGACTGAGCGAGGGGTCCCCAGTGGAAGAGTTGGAGAAGAGACTGAAGGAGTTGAGGGGCTTTGCAGCTCCATGCGGGGGTGTGGGGGAGCAACAGTGTCAACAGGCCAGACCCCTCAGAGCTCCTGGGGACTGGACCACCAACCAAAGAATACACATGGAGGAATCCATGGCTCTGGCCACGTATGTGGCAGAGGAAGACCTAGTTGGACATCAGTGGGAGGAGTGGGAGGATTCGATGCCTCAGTGTAGGGGAATGCCAGGGAAGAAAGACAGGAGTTGGTGGGAGAGCACCCTCATAGGGGCAGGTGGAGAGGGGAGGGGATGGGATAGGGGATTTCTGGAGGGGAGACCTGGAAAGGGGATAACATTTGAAATGTAAATAAAGAAAATATCCAATAAAAGAAAAAATTCTTACTTTCATTAAAGCTAAGAATTACATGCAGAAAAATAAACAAATACAAAACAAAATACTACATCCACTCAAAGTGCCTAATATTGAGATAGTTTCAATGGCTAGAGTACCATGTCAAATTCTAGGAACCCCTGACATGCCTTTTTTTTAAATATTTTTTTCTTAGAAAGTCATCTAACTTTTGCCAATTTGAATGAGGCTAGAAACTTTTGGCATTTGTCTTGAAACGGAAACAAACTTTTCTTGTAGACTTGGACATGGTTGAGAAGATACCCACAGAGATGATTAAAGGCTAAAAAAAAAAAGAGAGAGAGACTAGGAGAACTGAAGAAAGGAGCCCAAGGCAATTTGATAATCAATGCCAACCATGTGGTTGTTATTTACAGGGAAGAATGACTAACTCTAGATGCCCTTGCCCTCCAAGGAGAGAAACAGGAAATGAGATGAGTTGTAACCTGGAACACTTAGATAAGTAATGAGGCATTTACTTGGAAGAAAACATTATGAAATATTCAAAGTTTTAACAGGAGTGCTATCTTCTTAGTCTTTTTTTTTTCTTCACATGCATACAAGTCATGCAGGATTCCCCGTGCATACAAGACATGCAGGATTCCCCATGCATACAAGACATGCACACAAAATATTCAGGATCCCCAACTATCTGGAATGCTCTCTGTATGGTACTGCCCAAATTATACAGTTCTGGGACCAGTCTTCAGACTTGATAGAGATTTCTGCCACTCAAGGGTCTTTCTAGTTCTGAAATCTTAGAGAATGTATCTAAGCAGAACTGAATTTATGTCACTTTTTCACTAAACATTTATTAAACCCCCTTATCAGGCCCACCTACCAGCTACCGTGCTAATAATGAAGGCATAGTTTACAGTAACAGAGGAAGAGTCTTATCAGGGGTCACTCAGAGGAAAAACTGTTGGGCCTTAGCTCTCGGAATTTTGTCTGCTCTAGTACACAGAGCAGTATTACAAAGCAAACAACAAAGCCACATGCTTTTCTTCTGGGTGACACCAACCCCTAGCTGCTCTAGCCTCCATGCATACACATATGCCATTTCCTTAACATGCTATGCCCTTTCCCCAGCTTCCTGACCTATGAAATCATCCTTGTCCTAGAAGCCATGGAGCAGGTAGTGCCCTCTTCAAGCTATGGTGTTGCCTCAGCTATAACTCCCATTCTGGACTGTGATGCTATTTCATGATCCCTACCTCTAAGCATTAGAAACAGACTCAAAAGTCAGAGAAATACAAGAGAACTTACTGGAGGGCTATGAAAAGCCCAGCAGTAGCTTGTAGTCCTAGAAATGGCTGAAGTCCAAGGCAGTTGATGCCAAATGACAGAGTGATGCCAACTGATTTACACCCCAAAGCACCACAGTTATGCACATCTATCTCTCTTGAGCCATGTATGCCTCAAAAATTTTCCTTCTACCTCCATCTTCAGACCTAGAAGCAGGTTTCATTGGCAAATGTTAGGTCTTCTGATTAGCCTATGGTCACACTAGGATGAAAGAAGAATCATCTCTTTCAGTTTCTCCAGTGGGAAATCAGTCAGCAGAAATCATTATCCCACCTACGTATTCAGTATGTAGGGTAGTGGGGTCCTCTCTTGGTGGGTACCAATCCAAGAAAGCACAATTAGGAGAGATTACTTGTCTCAGGAGAGGAAATCACTGAGATTACTTCCTAAGCAACATTCTTAACCAAGGAAGAACACATAGAAATTTTGACTGGGAAGAAAACACATTCATATAAGAAAGTGGCTTTAGAGGTAGTCAAAATACTTAATGCATTCAAGTTAAGGTGTACATTTCAGAGTATGCTCAATTGAAAGTCTTAGTTCAAGAAAAGTATGTGCATGTTGCGGGGGGGGGGGGGATGAAGTGTTCTTTCCACATTGAGTTTAGTGCTATAAAACATTTACTTAGGTCACTTCCAAGAATGTGTCAGAGAGAGACTCGTTGACTTCATTTGGGCTCTCTGCAAAATTCCCCAGAGTTGTAACTGCAGCAAGCGGGAAGACTCAGTGTAAATGCAGAGATGGGTCTCCAACAGTCTCCTCACTTAGCTGCTAATGAGTAGAGGAGATTACTTCTCCCATAAGGGAAATTAGAGGGGCTGGAGAGATGGCTAAGTGGTTAAGGGAACCTACTGTTCATCTTAGAGGACACAAGTTCAATTACCAGAACCACATGGCAGCTCAAAGTTCCAAAGAATGGCCTCTTCTGACCTCCTTGGTCAGCAGGCAAGCACATGGTGCACATACATACATGCAAGTAAAACACTCATACACATAGAATAAAATAAATTATTTCTAAAAAGAGAAGAAATCCAAAGAAAAGAAGGGACTTGATGGCAGAAAGCTCTTGCTTACATTTAGCTGTCACATTGCAGTTTCTGTCCTGGTGTTTCCTCTAGGTGCTCCCCAGGGGTGGAACGCAGCCTTTTCCTCTTTCATATAATGAATGATCCACACAGAATCAGGAATCAATAATCTCTGATACACTGGATCGGCCACTGATATTTGTTGACAGACTCCTGAGGGGCAACACTGTCCACCCCGACACTTAGCAGCTGTAACCTGTGTTCTCACACTATAATAGAGGGAGCATGTGCCACATCTGAACCTTGTTGAGTTTTGAGTAATGTCCAGGATTAATTTCAAGGCTTCATTCACATTAGGCAAGCACCCTACCAGTGACCTACATCTTCAGCTCTCCTAGATTTCTTAATGAATTCAAATCGATATAATAAATCTTGGTTAGTCAAAATATTCCCAGAATTGAGGCCTATGATGTACAAATGTAATATTTAAACACTGAGTCAAATTCATACACCTGTCTGACTTCTCAGAGATGATGATGATGCTCAGGCTGATACTTAGTTCATGGGGAATACAGAAAAATAATAAGAAAAGCCTCGCCAGGAGGTTGGAAACTGTCTCTAAACACGATGAATTAACTAAATATAGCAAAACGCGCATGCCCGTCTCCGTAGTTACAGTCAAAAACAGACACAGGACTGACTGGCTTGGGAAAGCCTTTTCACTACCTTGAATGCTCACCGGCTACATCGATGACTACTCAAGCCTGTGGTGCCGCACGGTTTGTTTCATCCCATTTCCAGTTCATTCTAAGTCATATTTGGCCCAGTGATGCTTCACTAAAATGAATAAATGGACGTCTTGTTCAAGGGGGAGAAGGGGTCTTTTGTGATTCACTAATAGAATTTTGGCAGTTCAGGATTTAGAGATTTTACATTTACAGATGACTAAGAGGTATGCTGATGCTTCTTTAAGAAGTACTGTCATAGAGACTAAGGGTTACAGACTAGGGCAATGAACTAGCAGTGAGTTGCATTTTTGACCTTACGTAGTACCATGTAAAGGATAAGCATCAAGAGTACACCAAGCAAAAGACGGAGTTTCAGACTCTTAATTTACCTACCTGCTTAGAAATTACCCAGGAATCCATCATTCTGGTTCCTTCAATAAACATTTCACATGAAGCTTGCATATCTGCCCTTATGTTCTATATCACCAAGAAATATGTCACACGGCACAGGTTTTACATATTGAATTGATGAGACTCCGTTCTCAAGTGTCGGAGGAGGCAGTGCTTGCTCTCAAGAGCTTCACATTAATGTTACATATGATTTGTTCCTATTTCGAAGGGTGTGACAATTTGGAAATGTTGGCAATGTTAAAATCAAATCTAACTTATAAGTAGGATAGTGTAGTAATTTTTGCATGTCTACATCAAAATTACTCCCTTTCCATGACAGAGAACTTCGTTTTAAAAATCATTTAAAATACAGACCAGCTAGAAAGTTCAGTGTGTAAAGGCATTTGCAAATTAGATCCCTGGAACTCTGACATGAGGGGAGGGAGGGAGGGAGGGAGGGAGGGAGAGAGAGAGAGAGAGAGAGAGAGAGAGAGAGAGAGAGAGAGAGAGAGAGAGAGGAAGAGAAGAGAAGAGAAGAGAAGAGAAGAGAAGAGAAGAGAAGAGAAGAGAAGAGAAGAGAAGAGAAGAGAAGAGAAGAGAAGAGAATTTCACATTTTTTTAAATGCACAAAAGTTAGTTCTCATGTATCCGATCCTGGATTTACAGGTTGGCTGCAGTCTGCAGCCTGGTTGAAAGACGAGATCAACTGTCCTGAGCCTAGTTCTACACTGCTTCTTGCTTCTGCGATGTGCAGCTCTTTTGTGGACCTGTTTGGCAATGCTGAATTGTTTTTTGTTTTTGCTACAGCTGCAGAGTACCTGTGGTTTCAAATAAACTACTGTGTGTGCATTGTTTATTTGATCCCCCTCTTCCTGTTGGAAAAACAGCTGGAGAACAGACGTCCTGCTGCTCCGAGCCTCGGGCCTTGGGATATTAATAGGAGGCCCCAGAAAGCATCATTACTTCACCTGTGGCATAAACAGTTAAAGGAATGGAACTCATCAGGAGGACCTGATTTAAAACACAAGCAGGCAATGTGTAGTCCATATGTCTTCAAATCCCAATAACTGCCATTTGCCTAAAAGAAAAAAATTGGCTCCTTCACGTAGAATTCAGCTAGGGAAGGCAAACAGCCAGTTTCCAATAAGATGACAGAAAGGCAGGCTTCAACAGCCTGGGGCAGTTATCAGAATGAAATATTTGTGTAGTAAAGCAAGGAGCATCACATAATTCATATCCATTGCTTTGGTTTTTAGCAAAAGATGTGGGAAGAGATGGTTAAGGGAATATGGATGAGAGATGGCAGCTGATAACCATACAAGGTACTTTCATATGTTTTCCATCATGGATAATTACTTGTCCTAAAGCAAACAGGGCAGGCTATTGCACAAGCATCCTTCTGAACATTCTTCCTGTTCCCGCTTGGAACAAGGAAAGTGGATGAGGATTGGAGATGTAATCATAAAGAATTAATGCTTTCATTCTCCAGATAAGGAGATGAGGATAGAAGACTTATATGGCCTATCTAAGGCTCTTTATGTAATGTCTGTAGTATAATAGGGCCAAAGAATTCCTGGAAATGGAATTACCTCGTGATTATCCATCTCCCAATCTGTAAAAGGAGGCTTGGAGAAAAATATTCTGGAGAAAGAATTTCCCCCTTAATTGTAAATTGATGCTACTGAGCAGAACTAAAAATAGACTAGTAAATGCAGCATTCGTTATTGAAGACACACTTGAACCCTTACTGCTCTGTGCTTAGGAAACTCTTATAATACCTGTAGGCACTTGATATCTCAGAGCTGAGCATGCACACAGTTTTTGTTGGTGGTGGTGGTGGTTTGGGGTTTGTTGGGTTGTTTGGTTTTTGCTTAAGACAGGGTTTCTCTGTATAGCCATGGCTGTCCAGGAACTCACTCTGTGGACCTTGAACTCACAGAGATCTGCCTGCCTCTGTCTCCCGAGTGCTGGGACTAACAGTGTGTACAGCCACCACCACCCGGCTTCTCTGGATACTTCATGCTCAGTGTTGATATCAGCATCGCTGAAGAAACTTCTCCATTTCCACAAGGGCCCTCTGATGCTTTGAGAAATTTTATCCCCATCCACGGGTACCAATTCACATAAAGAGCGAGTGTGCATGAGTTCCTGTTCAGGTAATATAACTGATACATCCCCTTTAGGGACTTTTTAATCTTAATAAGCCACCCATGTAATTACGAAGTCACCATCTCCACTCACATCCAAAAATGAGTCTGTCAGATACAGGCAACTTCTACAAGCCTTAGAGATTATATCAGGAGCATATGCCTTAACATGTTGAAAAAGTGCCCCAAATCTGATAGGCTTTATAAATATTAACATATAAGACAACCCACTCCTAAGAAGCAGGGTTAGAAATTCTCTCATCTTATTCTTTAGTACAGTGCTTAATCTCCCACAAGAGTCTGTTTCCTCTGTTGTAGAATGGAACTAATAGTCCTTTGCCCTCAGAATCCCAGTATGGTCGAAGTTAGATGACAAACTTCACACGATTCCGGGCCCCTAGATGGTAATGCCTCATATCCATTGACAGTGCCTCAGACTTCATTCCACAAATTAAAAACCCTGAAGACATAAGTCCGAGGCAACGGAGAAGGTGGAAGGTTAAGCAGCTGAAAGCATTGTATAAGAATGTGAATGATTAGTCTAAATGAAGTAGCAATGACAAATGGGCATATCTGTTCCTAAAACAGAAAAGGCCTTAGACATAGGAGGGAGCACTTCTGCTCCCTTTGCTCAGTGAGATGGACATAAAATACGTCTGAATGACAGTACGAAGGGCTTACATCAAACAGAAGGAAGAATTGCTACGCAGTGGAAGTCATGGAAAAAAAATGAATCATGTTCAGACAGAGGAAAAACTTAAAACTGAAAGATTGTTTGAGATTATAATGTATTTACCACATTACGCCCTTCCCTCTCCTCCCTCCAAATCCTCCCACCTACTCCCCCTTGCTCACTTTCAAGTTTACAGCCTCATTTTTCATTCATTGTTATTGCCTTTATATATATTCCTAAATATATTCTTAATAAACAGTGTTTGGGAATGAATGCTCTTTCAAGATGCTGGATTATCCCTGTTTTTCTGCACATCGACATGAGCTAACACGTGAAAGAAAAGCGTGAAATTTTAACACGAGTACCTTAAGCCAGGGCAGAGCTAGAGACTGTGAATGTAACCTCTTTTGCTGAGTATCTTGCTTATTAAGGAAATGTATTTTTTTATTATTTGTTACTCCTGCGGGGGGGGGGGGATATAAACATCAGAACCACAAAGACCTGAGCTAAAATCCTAGTTTGTCTTCCTACCATGAACATGACAATCTTGACAGCACGGTTCATCATTGGCACCCAATTCATCGAAACATCAACAAAACTCCCTGGAAAGCTGACGGTTCTCTGAATATCCATTCTGTCCTCCAGATTGTTCCCCTAACCCTATGCAGGTTTTCAGAAGCTTAAATTACAAGGACACAGTGCATTGTCAGCTGAGACCCATCCAATGGAAGATGCTTATTCCTCAACCCAGAACAAAGCTGCAGCATGATTTGGTTTATCTCCAAGTAAGAAATTCTCTGACAATGCAAGTGGACACAGGTGAGCATCCCATACTGAGTTCATAAGGATGTTACAAAGCTCTCTACTCAGCAACCATGCTGAGAATGCTTCTACTGTTTGGGTATTCTGTTGAAGAAAACCTCACCTTTGGCTATAAGACTTTCTTAAAACACATCTCAGCACTTGGGAGGCAGAGGAAGGCTCATCTCTGAGTTTGAGGCCAGCCTGGTCTCAAGAGTGAGTTCCAGGACAGCCAGGGCAACACATAGAAACCCTGTCTTCAAAAACCAAACCAAACAAAAATGAGGACTTCCTTATAACTGCTACAAATTTTTCCTCTTCACCTGGTTATGAACAATTTGAAATGGTTTTGAACATCCTACCAAGCTCTATGAATTAGGACAAGGCTCAGGGATATAACAAAAAGACCCAAAACACAGAATCTATAATCAAACAGAAATGACTTCTTTTTCATTTCAGTATACAAGGAATTGATAGGACAGTAATGTAATCCTCAAAATATGGTTCCCACCCTAGAATATAGGCAAGTCCATCCAGTAAGAAGGGTGGAAAAGTGAGGACAGGTGTACAATCTGTAATACTCACACTTGCATTAAGTTACAACCCATTAGCCAAATTTAGTCATACCGCCATATTATTACAGGGGAGATTGGGAAATGCAGTGTAGTCCTAGAAAGTCAACTGTCTAGCAAAAGCTCAGAACACGAAACATGTTGAGGGAAATATTAAAATAATAGAACTAGCACATTCCCTCACTTGCGCCTCTGGCCCCTGCAGCCTGGCCTGGCCAGATCATTTTTATCTCGTGGAGATTCTGACTCTGAACTCCACAATCTCTCCACCCAGCTCGCTAGGTTCCTACTGGCGAGTCCCTACCACGCCAACCCCATGCTTCAAATCCTCCATGGCCTTTGTGGAGCACCTCAGGCAAACCCACATTTGACCGCTGTACCTTTCTCTCTTGAACCCACCGTGTGAAGGAAAATGCAACACAAACTTCGTTCAGAAGCAATGATAACTCAACCTCTGGGCACAACAACTAAAGCCTAATCTTGTAAGCCTTATTAAAATCTGATCCCTCCGGTGGCGGATCCTTGTGGATCCACCATGATTCTAGGAAACCCTAGCAGCTACATCTCACCCCTCTGCTGTCCTGGTTCCAAAGAGTACTCACTCTCTCCTGCCTCTTCTCTCCTTCTGTCCAACCCGAAAGTCCCGCCCACTTGCCCAGTGATTGGCTCCTTTATTCATTAGGGAATTGGTTCACAAGAACAGCACCAGGCCCATTCACAACAGAAACATGATAGGAATATGTCTACAGAGGGTCACTAGCAATGTCTGTGTCACAGAACTGAAGTGGAGAGTGACCTCAATGCCATATAGGTAGCAGAACTCAGAATCTGAAACTTGGTGTGGCATTTACAAATACTGTGCAATGAGTAAAGAGCCTGGCAACATAAACTGTGGCAGAAGCACAAACCTTCTTGTTGATGTAACAGAAACCTGAGTCACTATGTGGTACTGGGGCCAAGCTACATCTGCAAAGATCTTAATACGCTGACCTAGAAGAGTTGGAGTGCAGCTATGTTGGAATACAGACAGCACTTAGCATCATTCTTTTAAAAAATTCAAAAGTCATGAGGAAAGCAGCCTGAACAATCCTAGACTAGCCTGAAGAAGAAAGTGGCCCTCGTGATTCAGAGTTCATAGCCTATGAAACACCAGGCCAGATGAAGTGATAACACCCCTTTTGACTGCAAGAAACTATTTCTAGAACCAAAGAATAACAATTCCTACTTCCTTCCATGAATGTGTTTGCCAGATGCCATCTTGTAAAGTCTTATAGAAATCTTTTCCAAACTATTTAAGAGAATATATCACTTTATTTCATTGTCTCGTCTTCAGATTCCCTACACAAATTCTCTGGATTCAGGGAATCCAGAATGTTTTCTCATGAAGTGCTTACTCGTTCATTAACTCGGAAAAGTTTATCTTAATCGTCTTGCTTTTATTAATAGGTGGTTCTCTTCTCTAACTGCATGCCTGGAGGGAACTCCTACTCTACAAAGCAAAGAAAGTTTCCCCCAAAGCAAGAGACTACACCACAATTTCTAGTTCCTACATGAACAAGAGGGGGGAAAAACAGACACAAAAATATAGACCCACCAAAGATGAGCCTCAATCGCTTGTTTAAATTCAATATAAACAAATGTGTTCCCCTTGAACAGCTCTGCAGGATGACTGAAGAAACCTGCTGCTACATTAAGCAAGGCACTGTCGATTATAAAAATTCTTGGGAAGGAAAAAAAAAATCTTGACTTTCTGATGCAACAAACTCACACACACACACTCACACACAGACACACACACAAACATATACACTCACTTATACACAGATACACACACACAAACACCCACTTATACACAAACACACACACGTACACTCACTTATACAGACACACAAATATACACATGTACACTCACACATAGGAACACCCGCTAACACACAGACACATAAACACACTCATATGCACAGACACACCTACTCACACACAGACACAAATATACACACATATACTCTTACACACACACAGCTACTCTCACACAAACACACACTCATACACAGATACACACATACACAAATACACCCAGACACACCTACTCACAGATAGAGTAAGAAATTTCAACCCTGTTTCCAGATATGTCCCTTTCCTTACTACATGAATGGGGATAAATCCTTTATCTTTGAATGTCAATTTTCTCATTTATAAAAGAAAATAAGTTGAAGGATATTATTTCTATTGATCCTATCTTTCTCCTTATAACCATCCATGAGTTTTCAAAACTAATACTTAACACAATTTTTGTTACAATATCATGACTCACACGGAATGGTATTTAAAAGATTTCCTACTTCACATCAAATTTAGTGAATGACATTCTCCCCAACAGTTCAAGAAAAATTCAGATTCTAAATATCCCTTGCAAAATTAAATTTTATGGAGAATATGAATGAAGTCTCAGGCCTAGGCTCTGTCTCATGGGAAGAAATTCGGGGAGACGGGGGGGGGGAGAAGGACAAAACTGTGTTTTAAGGAATTCTCTGTTTTCATCTTCATCTTTTTTCCACAAGCATATGCCACTTTATTGGTTGCTATTCCCTCCAAAGTGGCTTTATTTATGATTCATATCCTGCTGGCAGTAAAATGTTTATAGCAGATGATCCCACCATTAACGTCAGCTTCAAAGGATTAAAGCTAATTATGGCGTTGGTTTTGAGTACACTCAGATTTGCTCTAGAACGATATTGCCATGAACCCGATGACTGTAACAACAGGCCGTCAGACTTGCACGTAGACACCAAGGGTCTCACCAAAGCTCAGCTTCAGCAACTCCACCATGAAGGCAGCAAGTTCCACGAACGCAGACAAACTCTGACACCCAAATCCACTCCACTAAGGTTTTGGATGTCCTAGATCTAACTCCTAGTAGGTCAGTCCCAGATCTCTTAGTGAAGGAAGAAAATATCAATGCACATTCTCAACAGGTCTGCCTCCAGTCCGGGATGGTTTCTGACACTAGACTGAAAACACAAACAAATTATGAGGAGGAAAAATAGTGCCGTGTCTGTAGGAGACTCATCTCTGACTACACACTAGATTTCAGGCGACTGTGTAGCTAGTGCTACCAAGTAGCCTGGGCTTTCTCCAACAGTTTGGCCCCCATCCCTAAACCTTATGTACTTCTTCCTCATCTCCTTACTGTCTGCCTTATAAATCTTGAACATCTTTAAGTCTTGACTCTTATCTTACCTTTGTCCTCTTCTCCAATGAAATATTCTCCCTTCTGAGCACATGGCGTCCACCCTCACCTCTACAGCATCCTGTTCTATGACAGCTGAATCCCTGCTGCATTCTTATACCCTTGCTATGAGGGGAACGGGTTTCACATGAACTATATATAGCCTCTTCGTGTGAGTAAGTCATCGTTATCTCTACCCTGGTTACCTAGGACAAGGATCTGTCTCTCTTATCCTGCTTAAAGGAATGTTTGGCTGGTTGGTCTTGAAGTGCTTATAACATTTAAAATCTGCAACACCAGAAGCTGGTTCATATCCAACTACATTTCTTATATGACACCATTTACATCTCAAAAAATAAAGATAACCATTTACCTCATTTCTTTTTAAAATTAAAGTTTTATTTTCTGTTTTGAAATCTCAAGGTGTGGTATAATTGGTTTGCAAACATTGTGTTATATTTCTCTTTCTGTAAATTTCTCTAGTCCTACATACTCAAAAGCCTCAGTTTCCCCATAGATCATTATAAAATGAGGAACTAATATCTATTGATAAAGAAAAATTCAGGTCTGGATCATGGATGTGGAGCGGGGAGAAAAATCTATTCTTTTGGGGGAAAAGTCATTAGTTTTTAGAGAAAAGAAAGTCCCTTATTTCCAGAGACTATTGATCTAAAGGGACACAAGTCATCTCCTACCATTTATTGAGGACAAATAATCATTCAAGAACAGTCTGGCTACATAGTGAATTGTAAGCTACCCTAGGCTTGGTATGTGCACAACTTTAATCCCAGAATGTAAAAGGCAGAGAGACAGGTGGATCTCTGGTCTTCCTAGTGAGTTCCCCACCAGTCAGAGCTACAAAGTGATATCCTTTCTCCAAAAAAGAAAAAAAGAAAAGAAAAGAGGGAAGGAAGTAAAGAAGGGGATTTAGGGGGCAGAGGAAGACAGGGGAGGATAGAGGAGGACAGGGGAGGTAAGGGGAAAGGAGGAGAGGAGGGCTGTATGACATATGTCTGGCGTTTTTAGGTTCTTCTTCTGTAGCGATGCTCTAAGACCCACTTTAGGATTCTTGTAAAGGCTAAATGAGGAAATGATGATGAAGTTCTTCTCATAACATAGCCCATTCTATACTTCAAATAATTAATGGCTAGTATTTATCTCTCAGTTATTAACCATGCACTGAATATTGGTTTTGCTATAATTTTAAAAAGCCTACAAAATAGACCCTATTATAAAGCACTGAAAGCAGTTTGAAATTTAAAGAGTTCAAGACTGTTTCAGACTCTGACGATTTGCACTATTTGCGTGCCAGAGCTCTCTGGAGGGAACAGAGCTAACAGAACGTGTACATGATTATGAGACTTATTAGATTGGCTTATAGGAAGATCAGAGGCTACAGTGTCCCATAGTGTCTCATGATGGTTGCTTTTAGTTGTCACCTTGATTGGAGTAAAGATCTCTAGAACTGATGAGACACATCTGTGTACCTTTGAAGACATTTTCTCAGAAGATTGGCAGGCAAGTCAGAATCTGGGGATGCGGAGTAGTCATTCTCTGGGTGAGTAGCCCTTCCCCACAAGCAGCCAGCATGCAAAACAAAAGTGAGAAAACATCACTCACTGTATGCTGCTGGCAAGCTAGTGTGCTTCTTTCAGAGTGTCTCTTCTGCTGAGATCCTCTGCTGACATCACACTCCAGCCTCTTCTGCCTAGCAACACAAATTCCATACCAGCAATCTTGCAGGCTGCCAGTGCTGGACTGGGAATGTTGAGTTTCTTAAACTGGGCAATTTCTGGTTTTTCTGCTGCTCCAAATACAGAAAAACACTGGTGAATTACCCAAGTCCTATCATGTAAGCCTATCTAAATTCCCTTTTATAATACACACAGATACACAGACATAGACACGGACACATACACACACACATACATATATATCACACACATATCTAGACATATATATATCACATATATACACATATATAGATATCACACATATATATACATGTATGCATAAATACACACACACATACACACGCACACACATTCTAATTGTTCTGTTCCTCCAGAATACAGCTTCATAAACTTTTTCCACATGTATCCCATCTTGCCTAAAAATATTTTACACAACTTCAGGTCTATAGGTATATAAAATAGGTATATAAATCAAATATGTACTGATAGGAAATTTGGTTTAAAGCATATACTTGGTATACATATATGTTTACCATGTATTAAAGATAAAAGCAAATTTGCATGTCAGTGAGGTGGATGAATATTTACTGACTGAAATGTTAAGTTTATAATCAGGACTGCTAAGAAAGCTGCTACAGACAGACAGACAGATACACACAGAGAGAGAGAGAGAGAGAGAGAGGGAGACAGAGAGAGACAGAGAGAGCAAGAGGGAAGAAGTATGTTTAGAGCCATTTGAGAAACTGTTGAAATTTCTGTTCTAATCCTAAACCATAGCTTACTTAGTTATTTTTTTTTTAATTGAGCTCAAGTCAGCAACTCTGATGGCAAATTTTTAAATTTAGGATTCTAATGCAATGCAAAGATGTATAATTTGATACTTACATGCTAAAGAGAGGTGGCAGAGGAATGCTAAGTCTTTGTTTTATGTAAATAAACGATTACATTTCTATAACAGCAGAGAACTTTGCATGCACAATAAAAGCCCAGAAATTCATAACACAATAGACTGGACTCTGAGCCATTGCCTCTCAGGCAGCATTTATTGCACTGTATAGCATAATGACAGATGTGTGAAATGTAAAGTACACATGTTGTACATTCAGAACTGAGACGACAATAAGCCATGTAACACAGGCACATACTAAAGACTCATTACCTGTTTAATTTTGAAAGAATTTTTCATTGCTGTACATTCAGAAAACATTTATCATAGCCAATTTTTTATGAACCCCCACTCCTGGCACACTCAGAGTCACATGAGCCCATATGAAATGCCAACCCACAGTTTAAGAAGCTAGGCTCTAGAGAACCATGTATACTTCAATGGACATCTCCAGGAAGCTAAATGAACCAATAGCCGTTCAGTCTAAGAAGTTGGCAGCTTCAGAACAAACGGACCAAATGATAAAGACCCATCGGAGGTTGAAGGCCTAGATCTCCAGAGAGTGGCTGATAGGAGTCCTTATTCAGTGCCTGGGGAAGATGGCATGTGGGATCTGTGGATTATAGATGGAAACAGAAACAGAAAACATGTCTGTTCAAGAGGAATCAAGCTTGTGTGTTTGGATTATTGGACATCATTTTTCACATTCCTCCACAAGTCCAAACCTCTAGAAACACTCTCACAGACATACCCAGAATTGTGCTTTACCAATTCCCTAGGCATCTCTCAAGGTATACAAGCTGGCCCATGATTGGCTGTCTTGCTGTTTCTAGGAACACCAATAGCCATTCTTCTGTAGCTGGAGCAAGTGGGAAAGGTTTCAGATAGGATGTAGGAGCAGATTGTCCTATTTTGGAGGAGAGCGTTCCATTGTCTTCTTGTATTTAATCCCCCTTATTTTATCATTATTATCCAAAATGATAAAAGTCTCAAGAATTACCTGGCCTAAATGTATTCCTATAGCCCCAAATCCTTCCCAAATAAAAGCAAGCATGGATTATGAGTATAATTCTATAAGATATCTTTTTTTTTTTTTGGTTTTTTTTGAGACAGGGTTTCTCTGTGTAGCCCTGGCTATCCTGGAACTCACTTTGTAGACCAGGCTAGCCTCGAACTCAGAAATCTGCCTGCCTCTGCCTCCCAAGCGCTAGGATTAAAGGCGTGCGCCACCACTGCCTGGCATAAGATATCTTTTTAAAGGAAAATGATCCCTTCCTTATTCCTTTTTGTGGTGGTTGGAATATGCTTGACCCACAGAGTGGTGGTCCAAGGAGGTGTGGCCTTATTGGAATAGGTGTGGTCTTGTTAAAGTGTTGTGCCAGGAGATATTCGTGAATCCCCAAAAGACCACCAATTCTGATGTAATCACCTTAGGGTCTCTTTATTTAAGCTCAAGCTTGGGCTCCCACCATCCCTGACACATCAGGAAGGTAGAGCAGCCTCAAACTCTCAGCAGGACAAGGTTTTATAGGGAATGGGAGCTAGTGAGGGGGTGACCAGCCTAACAAGCATCTTATTGAATGGCTATTGTAAACTGACAGGTGGGTGCTCTGAAGCAAGACTGTATACAATCACAAAAGATCTGAAAGTACATCTGAAACAATCAGACTCATCTTTGATTAACTGCTGCTAAGAAGTAGCAAGGGAGTAACTCTGGCTAAGGACAAACCCTGGGTCTTCCTGGTACTTGGGTGTAGCTTGGGTTTAGCTGTGGGTCAAGTTCTCAGGCCTTTTTTTTTTTAAACATGGAGTCTGATTCTAAGATGGAGTAAGTTTGGCCTCTCCAAAGCAAATGTGTTATTGTGGGGCTGGGCAATGAGCCCCTCCTCCTAATCACACGGGAGTCAGTCTTCTCTCTGCCTTCAGAACAAGCTGTAGAACTCTGGCTCCTCCAGCACCATGTCTGCCTGCCTGGACACTGCCACCTTTCCTCCTATGATTACAATGGATTGAACTTGTGAACCTGTAAAACAGCCCCAACTTAATGTTGTCCTTTATAAGAGTTGCCTTGGTCACAGTGTCTCTTCAGAGCAGTGGAACCCTAAGACACTTTTATTCACCCAGATCCTTAGAATATGAAAGTGATTCTTGCAACACTAGGTGAGGACACAGCAATAAAAGGCACATCCATGAAATGGTACAGGAGAAGGTTAGAAGCATCTGTGTCCCAAATACAAGGAGCAGAGGCCCACCATATCAGCTCTGACTTGCTGACAGCTAGGCTTTCCACGGAGGCAGAAAGAACACTCCGAACTTAAGAAACTGTTGGTCCTATCCCCTTTAAAGTCTAGCACTAGCGTCTGAGTGAGGTGTCAAGCAGCGAACACACACATCCAGCAGGCCAGCAATCTGGAGCTCTATGTTATACACTAGAACATGTGATCAAACTATCTACTGCTATACTCCCCACCGAACCCAACATTTGTCCCTAGGGCACATGCTATAACAATGGAGAAGGTTGGTTCTTGCCTTTCTTAGTAAAGACTTGTGAAACAGTAGCTGCAGGCACAGCCAAGCACTTATGGAAATGACAGTGGACGCAATCTGCCCAAGGTTTGCAGACTACCTTGTTTGTTACTCTTCTCAGTGCTGTGATAAAACACCTAGCAAAAGCAACTTAAGGAAGGAAGGGCTTAGTTTAGGAAGGGGGTTCTTGGAGCAGTGTATTACATCTGGAGACTTTTAAGGATGAAAAACTGCTCATTCTCCTCTGTTCTCACACTGAGCTCTTCATAGAAAGAATCCGTAGACTTAGCAAGAGAAAAAAAAATCTCACTTCTAGCTTCTGTCTTGTGATTTATAGAGAGATTTATACAGAGAATGGATAGTATCCAAGTCTACTCTCTGCATATCGGAAGGATAGTTTTGTGGGTTGAACTCTGCCCGTCCTCATTCACGACCATACCTGTGATAAATAACATTGATTGCCAATGTGGTAGGATTGAGAATTCTAGGAGTCACACCTTGGGGCTTGTGTGTGAAGCGTTTTCTAGACTGTATCAGCTGAGTTAGTTAGCCCCACCCAGAGTGAAGGGATACTATCCCATGAACTTGGGTCCTGGACTGAATCAAAAAACAAAAGCACATGAGACATCATGTTCTTCTCCTTTTCTTTTTAAGATTTATTATTATATGTGTAAGTACACTGTAGCTGTCTTCAGACACCAGAAGAGAGCATCAGATCTCGTTACGGATGGTCGTGAACTACCAGGTGGTGGCTGGGATTTGAACTCAGGACCTCTGGAAGAGCAGTCGGTGCTCTTAAACACTGAGCCATCTCTCTAGACCCTCCTTCTGCTTTCTAAACGCAGATGCAGTAGGACGAACTCCATCACATTCCTGCCATCATGCCAGTCATAGCCATACATCATGTACTCAAAGTATAAGCCCCCCCTTCCTAAACTAAGCCCTTCCTTCCTTAAGTTGCTTTTGCTAGGTGTTTTATCACAGCACTGAGAAGAGTAACAAACAAGATGCTACAACCTCTGTGTCTCAGGAGGGGACTGGATCTAGGATCAGTTTTTTAAAGATGCAATTAAGTTCAAATTAGGGTAGATCTTCATCCAATATGACTGGCGTTAAAGGAGAAGAAACCAAGTCATGGGCAAATATAAAGTGAAGACGGTTTGAACCACAGGGAGAAACTGGTTTCTACAAGCCAAGAAGCCAGGGTCAGGAGAAAACTTGCAGGCGCCTTCATCTTAAATGTCTGAAAATCTGGGACTGAATGGAAATAAATCATTGTTTAAGCAGCCTAGTGGGCTGCTCTTTAATAAGAAAGCTAGCACAGTGAAACAGGGAAAATCAAAGCCTTAGCACACACACACACACACACACACACACACACACACACACACACACACGGGGGAGGGGGACTATCATTGCATTTGTATGCTCATAGGCACTAACCAGAAACAAATACACTGCATTTATTAATTTGGGACAAGAATGGAAACCACAAGCCTGGCCTTTCAAAGCCTGTGACCATTCAAACCCTAAGGCAACCCCTGGAACCCAAATCTTCCACCTGCCTGAAAGAGGTTGGGAAAGCCGGCATTTGCCCAGGACCTAATTTACAACGGCTAATGCAAGAAGACAGCTCTTCCTTGAAGGTAACACCAACAGCTTCCAGACACTGAGCAGGAGAATCCCTCGTCTCTCGGGGCCAGACTTCTTCCTTAATTCTGCTCTAACAGGACTTGGTGATTGCCAGAGCCTAGTGACTAGACAGTCTTTGCCTTGCCTCTTTTTCCACATGAGAATTTCATGCTGCCACTGCACTGAAGCATGCTGGGTAACATGGGGCCAGAAAATTACTGAACTAAATAGAACTCTATTCTGGCCAAATGTAAGAGACAGAGAACATGCCTGGCATCCAGACAGGGATCATGCTCTCCCTTTTAAGTATGGGAAGAAGGTACAGATATGTTTTCACCTGAATGGAACCTCATAGAGACTGTTGGGTGATTCTAAATGCCTTTCCCCCCTTCTCCTTCCTTATTAGAGCACAAAAATTTAGCGAACTACTCAGGTGCCCAAATTAGAGTCCTACCTCAGCCTCTCCTGAAACCCGCAGTGGCCAGCGTGGTATAAGCAGGGAAGAGGTAGACTTCTTGAAGGGAGGATATGTATCCCACCTGCATATTCATCTCATTTTTTTCTTAGGGCTAGAGCCCTGCCTATCAGGACAAAGGTTCACCAATTAGATAGAAACTTGGAGCTGGGCATCATGGTACAACCTGGTAATACCCTTGGGAAGTAGAGGCAGGAGAATCAGAAGTTCAAGACCAGCCTCAATACAGAGTGAGTTCCAGGGTAACCTGAGCTACATGAGATCCCTATCTCAAAAAAAAAAAAATTAAAAAAAAAAGATAAGACAGTTAAAAACAACCATGTTCCAAAGGACTGAAAAGCCATCATACAAAGTATATTTTATATGAAAGAGAAGCAAATATTTATCTTGAGAAAAAAAGGGATATTTTTAGATCCCTATTTTTCACAGCAGAACTTGTCTTCTAAATGAAGATGGCTCTACGCTTCCTTGTGTCTGCAAATGTGAAAGAAAAGATTAAGAATAAAGGCAGAAGAGCTGAGCAGTGGTGGCGCATGCCTTGAATGCCAGCGCTCAGGAGAGGCAGAGGCAGGTAGATCTCCGTGAGTTCAAAGCCATCCTGGTCTACAGAGTGAGTTCTAGAACAGCCAGGACTGCACAGAGAAACCCTGTCATAAAAATAGATAGATAGATAGATAGATAGATAGATAGATAGATAGATAGATAGATAGATAGATAGATAGATAGATAGACAAACAGGGCAGAAAACTATCACATGATTCTTAATTCTATTCCCCTGTTCTCATTAGGAAATGTGTGACTTTCTATCCCACCCTACCTGTGTCATAAAAGAGTCTCCAAAAAAGTAAAAGATGCAGAGAGGCAGAGCAGGAAGTTGGAGGCAGGAACGGAAGTGATGTCCAAAGGCTGGTGGGTGAATGCTGAGGAAGAGACAAGGCTGACTCTCCTCTCTCAGCGCTGTGCTGACAGTGAGTCAAGAGAAAAGATGACAAAGAAAGTTAGGTCTGTAGCCTGACGTGGGCTGGGTAATCTTCTCCATCACCCAGGCCTGTCTTCCTCAATACATGCTCTCGACGTGCAATGATCAGTTGCATAAATTTGCACCTTGGCTGGGGATGAAGGAAAGGAGAACTGAGTCTTATCTTGGTGTGTTTGGTACAGACACGCTCACTAAGAGGGCAAGAGGGAGGCCCAACTACATTGTTCATTTTCCTGCTGATAAGAAGTGATAAAATCCAGCCAGGGTATTGCATAGTCTGTGTCCCTTTGTGTGTGCATGTGTGTGTACATGTTCACATGTTAGGTTCATACATGTATAGATGTGTGTGTGCGAGTGTGTATGCATGCCCACATGTAGAAGCCAGAGGACAATGTCAGGTGCTGTTCCTCAGACATTGTCCACCATGGAGATTTTTTTTAAAAATTGTTTTTGTCAACCAATAGACTGAGAACAGGGTCCCCAAGAAGTTGAAGAGGTTTGCAGCCCCATAGGAGGAACAATAATATGTACCAACCAGTACCCCCAGAGCTCCCAGGGACTAAACCACCAACCAAAGAGTGCACATGGAGGGACCCATGGCTCCAGCTACATATGTGCCAGAGGATGGCCTTTTCAGACATCAATGAGAGGAGAGGCACTTGGGAGGCAGAGGCAGGAGGATTTCTGAGTTTGAGGCCAGCCTGGTCTACAAAGTGAGTTCCAGGACAGCCCGGGCTACACAGAGAAACCCTGTCTCGAAAAACCAAAAAAAAAAAAAAAAAGAGAGAGAGAGAGAGAGAGGAGAGGCCATTGGTCCTGTGAAGGCTCGATGCCCCATTATAGGGGAATGCCAGGTCAGAAAAGGGGGGGGGGTCGGTGAGCAGGGGGAGTGGGGATGGGATAGGGGGTTTTTGGAGGGGTAACAAGGAAAGAGGATACCTTTTGAAATGTAAATAAAGCAAATATCTAATAAAAAAATTGTTGTTTTTTCTTTTGTTTTTGTTTTGGAATGGAGCCTCTCCTGGGCCTGTAGTTTGTGGTGTAGGCTAGGCTGGTTTCGAAGCCATCCTCAAGGGTCTGCCTATCTCTCTGCCTTCCCAGTTCTAGAATTACATGTGTTCACCAGATCATCTATCATGTCTTCACATGAGTTCTAGGGAATCAAACCCGGGTTGCTTTACTTCCATGGTGAGCCCCTTACCAACTGAGCCGGATTATAATAGTAAACCAAATATTATTGAGTATGCTTCCTTGCACAATGCTTAGAAATGTGTCTTAGGGTCATAGTACTGATGGTACCGTCAAAGAATACATGACTACATCTGAATTGAACTATACACTCATATACATCGGCATCCTCCCTCCCACCAGTAGGCAAAGTCTTTACAGACACTAGCCATTTGTTAATTGTAACTGAGTGAATCAATAGATATTTGGCTGTGAATTTAGGGAGTTATAGATATAAAGGAAAGAAGTATATATTTATTTAAGGAAACTAACTGAATTCAACTAGAAGTCACTCCAGTGACCCAAACAGATATAATTCTTATTCTAGCCTGCTGTATTAACCATAATACTCTTTGCCCCTAGCTATGAAGCTGGTTACATCCATATTTAAATCCCTTACACATAATTCTCTAGTAACTTGACTAAAAGCACATGGTTTCAGTCACCTGCTAAACATACGGCATGAGGTATGAATTCACTTATTTGAACCGTAATATTAAAGGATTTTCTTGAATTTCAATCATTCACTACCAGGTTACAGCTTCAATCTGAAGCAGACATGCCCTGGAAAGTTAAGAGGCCTTTTCAAAGACAAAGACGGCTTCTAACCTGCTCACAATTAGCCATTACATGCTACTAGGAGCTGTTTAATTGGGACTGCCAGTCTCAATTAACCAATAAGAAGGGAATGAAGACTACATATGCCAAATGAGGTACGCATGTTACCAATTATTCCCATTAAGATTGTAATGAAATTGTGTTCTGCTTTGGTTTTTCTTTCTTTTCTGGCTCCAAGAACCCACATAAATTAAACAAGCTGGGGGGAGGGGGAGGGCGGGGATGCTAAGTTTTTCTTTCCAAAGGATGAAAGAACTTCTTGCTGTAGCAATGGCTTCCACTCCCGACCTCAGCAGTTGCTCTGCAGTGGACCTGATCCCAACGCCAATGAGGTTCTCAGAGATCCAGGAGGGCCTTTGTGAGGTAGCCTGGGCTTGCTCCTCTTTTCCTCACTGAGTAATAATTGAATTTTTAGCCCTGAACCTTTCCCCCAGTTGTTCACTTGGAGACAAGGGTACTTGGTTTCTTTGCTGTGATTTTCTAGGTTTCTGACTGGTGGTCCTTAAAGACTACATCGTTAGGACAATGAAAAGAGAAAGAAGAGAACTGTAACAGACTTCTTTAAACCAGAAGTTCTCACCTGTGGGTGGAGACACCCATGGGGAGGTGGGTCAAAAGATGCCTTCTTGGATATTAGCCCTCTGTCGGATGTAAGGTTGGTAAAGATCATTTCCCAGTTAGTTGGTTGCCGCTTTGTCTTTTTGACAGTGTCTTTTGCCTTGCAAAAACTTTATAATTTAATGAGGTCCCATTTGTCTATTCTTGATCTTAGAGCATAAGCTATTGGAGTTCTGTTCAGGAAATTCTCCCCTGTGCCCATATGTTCAAGGTTCTTCCCTAGTTTCCCTTCTATTAGTTTCAGTGTGTCTGGTTTTATGTGGAGATCTTTGATCCACTTAGAATTGAGCTTAGTGCAAGGAGATAAGGATGGGTCAATTTGCATTCTTCTGCATGTTGACCTCC
Organism: Tokudaia tokunoshimensis; assembly: GCA_036184795.1. Taxonomy (NCBI): domain Eukaryota; kingdom Metazoa; phylum Chordata; class Mammalia; order Rodentia; family Muridae; genus Tokudaia; species Tokudaia tokunoshimensis. The sequence goes on along the minus strand of BTHU01000007.1, from coordinate 22,055,495 downwards.
AGCTGAACCAGCACCATTTGTTGAAAAGGCTATCTTTTTTCCACTGGATGGTTTTAGCTCCTTTGTCAAAGATCAAGTGACCATAGGAGTGTGGATTCATTTCTGGGTCTTCAATTCTGTTCCATTGATCTACATGTCTGTTACTGTACCAATACCATGCAGTTTTTAACACTATTGCTCTGTAGTACAGCTTGAGGTCTGGGATACTGATTCCCCCAGAGGTTCTTTTACTCTTGAGAATAGTTTTAGCTATTCTGGGTTTTCTGTTATTCCAGATGAATTTTTGAATTGCTCTTTCTAACTCTATGAAGAATTGAGTTGGGATTTTGATAGGGATTGCATTGAATCTGTGTATTACTTTTGGTAAGATGCTCATTTTTACTATATTAATCCTGCCAATCCATGAGCATGGCAGATTTTTCCTCAAGAAGTTAAACTCCAGAGAGGCAAGTAACCCTATTAAAAAATGGGGTACAGAGCTACACAAAGAGTTCTCACCTGAAGAATATCTAATGGCTGAGAAGCACCTAAAGAGATGTTCATCATCCTTAGTCATTAGGGAAATGTAAATCAAAACAACCCTGAGATTCCATCTCACACCAGTCAGGATGGCTAAGATCAAAAACACAGGAGACAGCAGTTGTTGGCAAGGATGTGGAGAAAGAGGAACACTCCTCCACTGCTGGTGGAATTGCAGGCTGGTACAACCACTCTGGAAAGCAGTCTGGCGGTTCCTCAGAAAACTGGGCATGACACTCCCGGAGGATCCGGCTATACCACTCCTGGGCATATACCCAGAGACTTTACCTGCATGCAATAAGGACACATGCTCCACTATGTTCATAGCAGCCTTATTTATAATAGCCAGAAGCTGGAAAGAACCCAGATGTCCCTCAACAGAGGAATGGATTCAGAAGATGTGGTATATCTACACAATGGAATACTACTGTGCAATTAAAAACAATGAATTCACGAAATTCCTAGGCAAATGGTCAGAACTTGAAAATATCATCCTTAGTGAGGTAACCCAATCACAAAAGAACACACATGGTATGCAGTCACTGATAAGGGGATATTGACCCAGAATCTCGGAATACCCCAGACACAATCCGCATATCAATAGATTTCTAAAAAGATGGAAGGAGAGACCCCTGGTCCTGGAAAGACTGGATGTAGGGGAACGCCAGGACAGAGTAACGAGAGGGGGTTGAATGGAGAAAAGAGGGAGGGAAGGGGGCTTATGGGACTTTCGGGGAGGGAGGAAACGGGAAAGGGGAAGTGATTTGGAATGTAAATTAAAAAAATAAAATAAAAAAAAAAGATGCCTTCTTTCTTTTCTTTTCTTTTCTTTCTCTCTCCCTCTTCTTTCTTTCTCTCTCCCTCCTTTCTTTCTTTCTTTCCTTCCTCCCTTTCCTTCTTTTTTCGACTTAACTCTTCTCTTACATACTACATCCCTACCCCAGTTTCCCCTCCCTCCACTTTTCCCAGTTCTCCCCCACTTCCCTCTCCCTTGGTTCTCCTCAGAAAAGAGCAGGCCTCCCAGAGATCTGAATCAAACACTCTATAACAAGATGCAATAAGACTTGCTATTTTATTTTGCTTTTTGTCCTGTACCAAACATCCCCAGCGTACAGGCCTGGAGCCTCCCCTCCTCCCCTTCTCCCCTTCTCAGCATGGCACTCACTGCTCAGAAGACTTTCAGTTGTCTGCTTAAAGAAAGGCAGGGCTAGGCAACCCAGTAGCAGGAAAGGGGTCCCAAGAGCAGGCAAAAGAGTCAGAGACACACCCTACTCCCACTGTTAGGAGTTCCACAAAAATACCAAGCTACACAACCACAACATATATACAGAGAACCTAGCACAGACCCATGCAGATTCTGTGATGGTCACTTCAGTCTCTGTGAGCCTCTCTGAGCCCTGTTTAGTTTGTTCTATGGCTGTGTCCCTCTGGTGTCCTAGACCCCTCTGGCTTCTACAATTCTTTCCTCCTGTCTTCAACAGGAGTCTCCAATCTCACAGCAGACACCTAAGACCATCTGCATGTCAGATACTTATACTATAATTCATAAAGTGCCAAAAATATAGTTATGAAGTAATAATATGTATAATTTTATGGCTGGGGAGGTCACCACAAAAAGGAGGGGCTGTTTTTTTGTTTTTTTATTAGATATTTTCTTTATTTACATTTCAAATGTTATCCCCTTTCCACATGTCCCCTCTGAAACCCCCTATCCCATCCCCACTCCCCCTGCTCACTAACAAACCACTTCCCTATCCTGACATTCCCCAACACTGGGGCATTGAGCCTTCACAGGACCAAGGGCATCTCCTCCCTTTGATGTCCAACAAGGCCATCCTCTGCTACATATATGGCTGGAGCCATGGGTCTCTCCATGTGTACTCTTTGGTTGGTGGTTAAGTCCCTGGGAGCTCTGGGGGTATTGGTTGGTTCATATTGTTGTTCCAAGGAGGAACTGTTTTAAAGGGTCTCAGCGTTAGGAAGACTGAGAACCACTACTTTAAACTGAAGGATCTCTTGGAGCCAGTCTTATTAGCCATCCCCCAGAATTCCACTTTACACTTGAATTTCCTGGATCTGACAGCTTTAGATTTTATATTTAGATGCGTGTTTAAATATACACATCTAGATGTGCATATATTTAAATATAGGTTATTTTTAAGTTTTTATGTGGCACCAAGCTTCTGATATAAAATTGATTAGGATCCAAAGCAGACTACAAAGAGAACTCGATCTTGAATGTGTCTCAGTGACACTAATTATTAACATATTTGATAAGTTCTTTCTGAAGTAAAAGAACTTCAGAAATGCACATGTATCTGGAAATCATAACCTCTATTCTTGAGAACGTCTCCAGCTCTTTCTAGATACCACTAGGACAGCAGTGCTATTTAGGCTGTGTCTGTTGGCTTTAACGGTCTAAAAGAAAAGCGGAGAACCTGTTGGACTTTGTTCACAGGAATACTCTCATAGGCAGATGACCTATGAAATTCAATAAATTCTACAACTCATCTGCGTCAGCAGCCCTGTAGAATTTGAATCTACCGCTAAGGAGCAGAGTTAAACTGAGTACTAATGTCTATCTCCTGAAGCGGGGCTGAGAAGACTATGAACCTAAATGTTTTCTCCCAAGAGCCAGACCTAAAATATATTAGGCTTTGCGTCACTTGAGGTCACTTGGTTGCAGCTTTGCCTGTGTGGTGAAAGCAGCCTTAGGCAATAAGTAAACTAATGAACCTGACTTCATTTCAATAAAACAAACCTTGAGTCCAGATATAGCCTAAAAGGTCACAGTTTGCCCACCCCAACCCCTTCCCCGCCCCCGTCACTCTCAAACCTTCTATTCCTTTTGATCTTCTATTTCACTATCCCAGAAAATACTTTGATGGTAAGCAACACAAAGTTTAGGATTGAATGAAACGATCTAGAAGCATTTGACGAACTTGATAAAAACATTGATCCGTGTGACTTTTACCCTGAAGCTTAATTTACTCCGTCGTAGTTTCCAGAAATGTGATTTATTTTCCTCTAAGTCTCCCCCCCCCATGGGTTTTAATTCAAAGATTTGTGATATCCTCTTCTAGATAATGAGCCCAATTTCTCCAATAATTTTATGACGTCTAGATAAATCACCCTGGATGTAAGTCAGGATCATTAGTGCTAAGTGCTGAAATACCGAGCCCCAAATCTCAGTGGTTCAACTCAGTTAGAACTGTGCTTCTGTTTCGCATGACTCACCCCTTCTATTTTATACCTACAACTTCTAGGCTTGTGAACAGCAAATGGCGGGTGGGGGGGGCACACCCTCTCTTCTTACATGTCCTTGCAAAAAAGGGAAGCGAGGCACTTCTGTATGGCTTTCATTGGCTGAATAAAACCTGTGAATGGTTCCAACCTAATTACAAGGGAGACTGGGAAAAGAAAAAGCATCTCATCTGATATATTTGTCAATCAAGACCATGGCTCTCCTTGAGACCACACAGCAAAGCAGATGTCCAAACTCTACGGTCATCAGCTAAAAGTCAACACTACGTGGAAATAGTTTAATGTCTAAAATTATTACTTACACCTTGCTTTTTGGAAAGGTTAGATCCTTCGAATTCTAGAATGTAACATATTTTCTAAGTTAAATTAAATTACATCTTTTTTTTTTTTGAAAATTAACCAGAAATTATCAGCTGGGAATGGTGGTGCCCTCCTTTAATCCCAGTACTCAGGAGGAAGAGGCAGGCAGATCTCCATGAATTTGAGGCTAGCTTGGTCTACAAAGCAAGTTCCAGGACAGTCAAGGCTATTACACAGAGTAACCCTGTCTCAGGGGAAAAAAATTAACCAGAAAGTTATTGCGTAAAGTAGACGCTGTTGTGATCTTTGACTTCTAAATTAGATACACACAGATAGGCGTCATGGCAAAAGAAAACAGGGTTGGGTAGATTCACAAATTGTCTTCATGATTGCAGTTGCAAAGGTTGAACGTTAGTTTGTTTAAGAAAGACCAGGTGTCACCATGACGTGCCACTTTAGAAAGGCAATCAGAAACAGAAGTTATCAGTTCTAAGTTAGTATAATGAAAATCCAGTCCCAAATTTCAAAGGTGGGAATAAACGGCAGAATATGAGGTGTCTTCTTGAATAGTTAGAGACATGGACAGCATTTCAAATATTATGACCATGAAATTTTTAAAAAGAAGGGGAGAGAGATGTCTCTGTTGCGGTATTATAGATTTTTAAAATATGTATGAGAGAATACATGCATACACAGCAGGGAAGGATAATTTTAAAACAATACATTACTTATTTTAAATAATTGAGAGATAGGATTTAGATGTATTTACCATAAATAAATGATACACATTTAAAGTGGTAGATATATTAATAGCCTGAGTTCAAATTCCTCTATATATACATGTGTCAGAACATCATACTTTATCATGCATATTTATAGGTCTTATATCAATAAAAAAGAAAATAGAAAGAAGAGGTTTCTACTAAAGCAGAACAAGTATCAGCTAGATACTGGGGGAGTTCTAAATATTTAGGAAGCATTTCTTATATGGGAACTAGGTACCATATAAAACTTTTGATTTAGAAAGACTTACATTCTGGCAGACACAAAAAAGAAATACTTAGGAAATTCATAATTTTATTTAGTATTGAAAGGAACGATCTAGAATGGTAACCTGTAGTCTATAATTGTCCATATACATTATGATTTTTCAAAGTAAAAAATGTAAAAATAAAAAGGAAATGCTGGTTGGCACGGAGTGTCCTTCTTCCATGAGTAGCCTTGTTTATGACAAGCTACAGCTACGACCATAAACATTGCACAAGAATGGCTTCTCTGACAGACCTATGTGTGGTTTCCATGTCGAATTGCTGTTTAAACTCTCCACCTTTTGTCTCAGGGCCTGTATCCAAATCCTTTATTTGTTAACCTGATAAAACTCTCAGCGTACAGCATACCTGTCCAGGTACTGAGCCAATAAACATTTGCTCAGTCACTGTGCTACTATTTGGCTGTTTCGCCCTCTCAAGGGATCTAACTTATGGACAACTACAGCTATAATAGAGCTGTCTGTTATCATTTTAATGTTGGCCTCATTATCTTAATGCTGAAACTTCTTCATAATTCTGAAAACTCACAAAACCTATCAAATAAACCACATTTTTAATATAAAGGTATTATTTCTGATCCATTTGCTATGACCCATGTCTTATATGGGAACTAGGTACCATATAAAACTATTGATTTAGAAAGACAGATTCTAGCTGGGCAGTGGTGGCACACGCCTTTAATCCCAGCACTTGGGAGGCAGAGGCAGGAGGATTTCTGAGTTCGAGGCCAGCCTGGTCTAAAAAGTGAGTTCCAGGACAGCCAGCGCTACACAGAGAAACCCTGTCTCGAAAAACCAAAAAAGAAAAAAAAAATGTAGAAAGACAGATTCTGGCAGGCACAAAAAGAGGTACTTATGAAATTCATAATTTTATTTAGTATTGAAAGAAATGATCTAAAATGGAAACCTATGGAATTATGTTACAAATAACTCTCACACTACTATAGTATATATCTAGTGACTCCTTGGAATTTCCAATGCCTTTAAAGAAAACATAAAAAGATTTCCAGAATATTAGTTCAGAAGACTTGTTTTGTTTTGTTTTGTTGTTGGTGATGGTGAGAATGTTGATGATGACGTTGTTGTTGATTATGGTGATGAAGATGCTCCTTAATTATAGATGCTCCTTAATTGTTACCCCACCCAGAAAATACTTTATTTGTATAATAACAGTGACTTTTTGAAAGGAAAGGGAATTTTCTTAGACTACTTTTATGTCTGTAGACTTCGTATTTCACGGTTACTGAAAGCTTTTATGTAAGGCTTATTTCCAAAAGAAAATAGGTTAATACTTTTCCCTATGTAAGACATTGGAAAATGTTAGCAATGATCTAATAGAAGTTCATCAAATTGCTGTTTTTGAACAGTTTATATGCACATGAAAAGAAAGCAGATATATCAAAAAGCCTGCTTCAAGCATCTCATTATTAGGTGGCTTGGTGCTATTATATTTGTTGCTTAAAGCATATTACAAACATCTGCCCTTTCACCCAATCCTTAGCAAGACACTGAGGGAGATTTTACTACATTGGGGCCTCTAGGTTCACAGGTCACAAACGTGGAGAGCGGAAGTGATCTGACCTCTTGAGGGATCATTAAAAAAGAAGGAAAGAAAAGAAAGAAAGAAAAAAAGAAAGAAAGAAAGAAAGAAAGGAAGAAAGAGCTTTGTTTTACAAATGAAGAAATAGATGCCCAGAAAAAGGAAAGACTTATAAAAAAAATTTTGCAACAAGCCTTTCCCCAGGGTCTCTTCCTACACCCTCTATTTCTAGCTGCACAGAAATGGCAAAGACTGCTCATCCTTGTATTCTTGGAAGAACTGGAAAGACATTTGAATGAAAGACATTCCCAAAGGAGGCACGGGTTGTTGGCTTTGAAATGGCATAATTGTTCCTCACCAGAACTGAACGACAACTTTTTTGTTCATCTGTTGAACTTTAGTTACCATAAAATTAACCTGTTTCCACATGTCTTTAACTCAGGCCCTGTTGACAACAGCAGATGACTCATTGGGTAATGAATTCCGGCAGCTTCCGGATTGCCTAGTGGATTTTTATGGTGGCCTTTTTACGAGGTCAAGGATCAGCCATGTGTAACCCGTTGGGGCCATTACTGGGTTTAAACTCTGTGGCAATTGCACTTGCTACATCATTCATTTAATTGGTTCAAGAAAAATGCCAAGGAGACAAAGTCAACAACTGCATCCTCAGTGCGCCTCATCCCACGCAGTAAAAACAAAGGAGGAAGGGCTGCGAAGGAGGGTACCCAGATACATACAGGGTACAGAGCATTACCATTGCGACTGCATAGTCCCCAAAACGCAAGGGGCCTCTCCCTTTCACAGCCACTTGTCAAAGCCTGCCTGTGCACATAAACAAAAAGCTATAAAATGGAATTATTGGCATCATAATACTGTAGAAGCCAAATGTGTTACTTTCCTGAAAAAAGAAAGGCATGCAGGAAATCATGTGAGCAGTTATCAGATGTCAGAGGAGAATCCACTTTGCAGATACCCAAACTAACACTTCATTCACATCACTGTACTTCATCAGAGACCTGACATGAGTCTTCAAAGGACCTTTTATGATGGCGACACTAAATTCCTAGTTGTAGTTCACTCAATTCTTGAGCATTCTCACACAAACGTACTAGTATAATGTCTTTTTCTCTTCACTAAAACAAACAAACAAAAAATTGTCATAGAGCAGAGCAACAAGATACTGCCATGCTCTGTTATGTAAATTGCTTGATCTGAAATAAAAATCTTTTTTAGGCTGGGCTTACAAATGATACCAGTTTCAATTCTTTTTTATGATGTTTTATTGTTGTTCCCATGATGATTACCTTCTGAGGTTTTTCTTCTTGAGACCAATTATGGAGTCTGTTTAAGGAAAAAGGATGGTTTGAGTTTAACATTACCCTTGAGGTAAAAAGGGGAAAGCAACAAGATAAGATCAAAGGCAAAATCAATTCTGAGGGTTTCAGGGTCTCTGAAAAATTTGTTCTCTTCCCCAACATCAGGTAGAGTAAATCCACTGTACGGTTCTTTACTTAACTTGATGCAGTCAAAACAACGCACAGCATCACAGATGGGTAGGGATGCTCTGTTCAAACATGGGATCGAAGGATTCCCTTTTAAAAGGTCCATAGAACTTCTGCAAGTAAAGTTTCACTTTTTCATTTAAAGAAAGCATGAAGTTAAAACTACAGTGTTAAGACAAGTGTCTACCAAGTCACGGGCTAAGAATATCTACAGTCACTCTCCTGGTAGAGGAATTTTTTACTTTATTTTTATTTTTTTAGATTTATGCATGTGCTGATTCACATCCTTCCCAACACTGAAAACATGAAGAGAAGGGAGTGTTCTCTTCCAGATAACTACATGTATGAAACCAAAGGGGGGGTAGACCATTTGATCAATTAAAATGTAAGAACAGGAGGGCCTTAGGTATTTATAGAATTTAAGATGGCCCCAATTAAATATATTATTGAGTCACTTATTGGGCAGGGGAAGGAAGACAGCTTTGTGAAAAGATGTTTTCTTTAGCTTTATATTTTTAAGAATCACAAAAAAAATGCAAATGAAACTATGCAATGAAAGATTATCCAGACTGCTGAGCTGAACTTACCAAGAAATATATAAGGCAGGCACGGTGGCACATGCCTTTAATGCCAGCACTTAGGAGGCAGAGGCAGGGGGATTTCTGTGAGTTCCAGGCCTGCCAGAGCTACATAGTGAGACCCTGTCTCCAAACAAACAGAAACAAGCAAATATACAAAACTAAGACAAACAAAAAAGTATGACCACTGGCAAAGATACATAGAGAGAGGTTGACCAGTTAACCAATTACACTTACTATGTTCTTCCTTCAACACTAGAATTTCTTCCAAAAGAAAACTGACTAAAAGTCAGGCATTAGTACATGTCGTAATAGAGGTTTTTCCAACTACACTTTCAAGCCTCAGCACAGCCTGCCAGGCATAATCCTCCCCTGTTTTTTTGTTTCATTTTATTTTGCTTATTTTGTTTTGTTTTGATTTTGGTTTTCATTTGGTTGGTTGGTTTTGGGTTTTCAAGACAGGGTTTCTCTGTGTAGACCAGGCTGGCCTATGCCTCCCAAGTGCTGGTATTAAAGATGTGTCTTAGCATACCTGGAGAATTCTCCCAGAGAAGAAAAAGGAAACCAACATATATCATCTATGATGTATATCATTCAACATGTAAACATGGGTTAGTTGTTTAAGGCTACCCAAACTTAAGAGACTTTAAAATATCTTGTTCGGTTCTGTTTCTCCCTGTTCCAGAGACAGCAGCATCTTCTTGTGCAGTGCCAGCCTTGTCCCATAGACATGATGGTGAAGGTAAGTGTGAAAAGACTTGGCTGTATTGGATGCCTGGTTACCAAGGCTGCCTTCTGCTCTGCAGTTGACAAAGTGGAGATTGTTGTCATCAACAACCCCTTCATTGACCTCAACTACATGGTCTACATATTCCAGTATGACTCCACCCATGGCAAATTCAACAGCACAGTCAAGGCTGAGAACGGGAAGCTTGTCATCAAAGGGAAGTCCATCACCACCTTCCAGGAGCGAGATCCTGCTAACATCAAATGGGGAGATGCTGGTGCTGAGTATGTTGTAGAGTCTACTGACATCTTCACCACCATGGAGAAGGCTGGGACCCATTTGAAGGGTGGGGCTAAAAGGGTCATCATCTCCACTCCTTCTGCTGATGCCCCCATGTTAGTGATGGGTGTGAACCACGAGAAATATGACAAGTCACTCAAGATTGTCAGTAATGCATCCTGCACCACCAACTGCTTACCCCCCAGCCAAGGTCACCCATGACAACTTTGGCATCATGGAAGAACTCATGACCATGGTCCATGCCATCACTGCCACTCAGAAGACTGTGGATGGCCCCTCTGGGAAGCTGTGTCATGATGGCCGTGGGTCTACCCAGAACATTATCCCTGTATCCACTGGTGCTGCCAAGGCTGTGGGCAAGGTCATCCCAGAGCTGAATGGGAAGCTCACTGGCATGGCGTTCTGTGCTCCTACCCCCAATGTATCCATTGTGGATCTGACATGCCACATGGAGAAACCTGCCAAGTATGATGACATCAAGAAAGGGGTAAAGCAGGCATCCAAAGGCCCACTAAAGGGCATCCTGGGTTGTCTCCTGAGACTTCAAGAGCAACTCCCACTCTTCCACCTTTGATGCTGGGGCTGGCATTGCTCTCAATGACAACTTTGTAAAACTTATTTCCTGGTATGACAATGAGTATGGCTACAGCAACAGGGATGTGCACCTCATGGCCTACATGGCCTCTGAGGAGTAAGAAGCCCTGGACCATCCACGTCAGCAAGAGAGAAGCCCTCAGCTGCTGAGGAGTCCCTGCTTCAACCTGTTCCCCAACACTGTGCATCTCCCTCACAATTTCCACCCCAGACCCACACAATAATGGGAGAGGCCTAGGGAGCCCTCCCTACTCTCTTGAATACCATCAATAAAGTTTGCTGGACACAAATAAAGTAAAATAAAACAAAATAAAATAAAATATCTTGTTAATTTAAAGCCAAAGCAACAAGTCTAGTGTGCCTTAGGACATGAGGACAAAAGAGACTCATTCAGCTCCCCACCTAGATCATTAGCAATTATTGATCATTCGTAACCAGTTGTTAGGAATCTATATTTTTTTTGCATAAAATTATCCAACATTCTGCACTGTCTGTTACAACCACAGCAATACATAGCAAGTAGTTTACATTTAAAGTTGTGAAAACTTCAATAAAACTAAAACTTCTCTTCTTCAGTCACAGTGGCTAGATGTTCAGCAGTCTGTGGCCAAATCCACAGTGGCTACCATGTTGGACAATAAAGATAATGAGTTTTCTATCTTTTCAGATAACTCTCTTGGGTACCAGTGCTACCCAACACTTGTTGATTCTCAACAACCTAAATTAGGAAAAGAATTTAACGACAATAACAACAATTAAAAAAAAACTTACTTCATGATATTTTGCAAATTAGTACTTTACATTTGTACAGCCCTTCATGACTTTCTTCCATGATTTTTCCAGAGATTCAAAAAAAAAAATGTTCTTTATCTTTCAGCTAAAACTGTCCCTCTCTTTGAGGAAAGAAGGTCAAATCTGAAAGGTCATAAACTAGTCCCAAAGGCATCAAGAACTCTCTCAGTCTCCGCACTCAGCATTTCAGGATGCAGAACAACTGCACACTTAGAAGTCAAAGAGAACGCCAGCCCAACTCTGATCTGTATCGCTTAGGATGTGGAACGCGTATTTCAGCCTTCAATCTCATTGTCTAAAATAGCTAGGGTGGTCATGGTAACACTGCAGAAAGAAGCACTCACTCGGCACCTGACAATACTCAGGTGTGACAACGGCCTTCCTCCACACTGAGCAGGATTCCCCTCGATTCCTTTTCATCTTAATTTGAAAAGCAAAGTTTTTTTTTTAATGTCAATATTATTTTCTACAAATAGAATCAACAGACGTGGCTCATAATTTAGGAAGCCGATTTTGAATACGTTGGCATTTTAAACTGTTACATACACTCGAGTCCCGGCTGCTATATTTGTGCTACCTCAGAATTTTCAGGATTAAATGAAAATTTAAATAGCATACAAAATCTGACATGTAGCTGTACAATGAATTCAAGCCCTCTCCATCCTTTCTTCTATCACCCAACATCTTCTATGTCTCCTTGATGAACACGTATGACAAGTCCTAATCCACCAAGCCTGGATTCTGTTCCAGAAGGATAGGTGACTTGGCAATATTCATAATGCAATGATGGTATGTAGTTACTATAGGACAGTCACTTATATATTCCAATGGAGAGGCATATGAAAATAAGATTAAATATTCAGATATTTATTTTACAGGAAGCATCAACTGTAATTGTTTCAATTATTGATTATTTAGCTAGTGCAAATATATATTTTATGCTTTCTTCTATATTATTTAAAAGATCATTACAGGAAGATCTTGAAACAGACTTATTTTCAGAATTCTGTTGGATCCAAGATATTAAACTTAATCTATATGCCCTCAGCATATGATTTATATACTTAGGACAGATCGGAATCTTGGAGGCAATATTATTTTAATTTACTATTATGATCTACAAATATATTTGCATTGTGTTGGTCTTCAAAAGAGTTCTGAAAAAAAAGAAACAATTAAATAATAACCTCAGACATGTGGGCGTTTTCACCACCCTCCTCATGGTCATGACTGAGTAACCAAGGAATAAGCTGAAAATGTGAACTTGAAAGTGTCAATGCCTTTACCTCAGCAGGTATCTTCAGAGCTTTATCTATAGGACATCACCTAACACACTCCACTAGAATCTGATACAAACCTTGTAAGGCCTGAAAATATGACAGGCATTATATCTCATTTTTTTACCAAATGACAAAATGTGAAATGCCAAGAGATTACATAATATAGATAATCGTGAAACCAGGACAACAATCCGAGGAGCTTCATTCTTCAGCCAGTGACTTTTCTATCACCCAAGCTACCAAAGCAAGTGAACCTCTTATTACAATAGCACTAAGGGGCTCATTAATATCTTCCACCTATTAAATCAAAAGCAGTATACAAAGCAATGGCTACCGGAACGCCAACCACAGAGCTCAGAAGCTATGACAGAGGTTCAAAGGTGGCAAGAAGACAAATTAGATACCGTTATCCAGAGCCTTACTGCCGAGCTGTAGGATCGCTTGCTACCTTGTGCAGGTTCATCAGTCACTGGGAATCCAGACAGAAGTCATACTGAGTTTGCAGACGGCACAAATTACGGAGGAATGGCAAGAACACTGGGGAACAAAATGAGGATTCAAAAACACTTTCAATTAAGCCCTAAGCCACATCTAACAAAAAAAGAGAGGATTAATGATATAAATACGACACCCTTGTATTAAGGGCTACATTATGTTCCCTCAAAATTCATATATTGAGGAGTTGTAGTAAAACTCCATAAAAGAATCATGCTTAATGAGTATGCATGAGATATTGGATTCAAAACTCAAACACACACACACACACACACACACACTCACTCACTCACTCACACACAGAGTCTACATCTTTAAAGAATTAACATTAATTCTCAGTCCCTGAGAATGTGACAGCATTTAGAGGTTGGCTGCTTATTCTAGTTTCATTTCTGTGGCTGTGATAGAACACAACAGAATAAAACGGATACAACAGAAGAGAGAAAACTTCATTTGGCTTACAATTCCAAGTCACAGTCCATCCTTTTGGGGAAGTTAAGGCATGAACTCTATAGCAGTTAGAGCAACAATCAACAGCAAAGAGATAAGAAGCACATCCTTGCCTGCTTGCTCTCTTCCTCCTGTTATAAATTGTTACGATCCCCCTGCCTAGGATTTGGTGCCACCCACAGTGGACTGGGTATTCTTACATTAATTAGCAATCAAGTTTCAGGCCAAATTGATCTAAATAATTCCTCCTTGAGACTCAACTCTCAATAATAAAAATCAGAGCTGAAATTAATAAGATAAGAGTAAGGAAGATAATATAAAGCATGAATAATTCTAAGAGCTAGTTTTTTGAGATGACAAACAAGATTAACTGAACCTTGGCTCTATTAACCCAAAAAAAGATAGAAGAGATCCAAATTAACAAAATTAGAGATGAGCAGAGATACATTACAACACACACACACACACACACCATAATCTTAAAAGGAAATACTTTAAGGTGGAATTTAAGTTATAAAGTTCTAAATAATTGATAAACTTCTAGATTCACCCAAACCCCTAATGTTTAGCTTAAAAATAGACAACTCAAACAGACCCATAAAAAATAAGATAGAAACAGTAATAAAAAGGCCTCTGACCAAAAAAAAAAAAAACCCAAGTGCAGATGGATTTAAAGCAGAATTGTACCAGACTTTCAAATAAGATCTACAGCCAATACTTCTTAAATTTATTCAAAAAATAGAAACAGAAGGAGCACTTCCAACTCCTTCTATGGTGCTACCATAACTCTAGTACTGAAACAAGGTAAGGGTAAACATACACACACACACACACACACACACACACCAAGACCTACATTCCAATTTTCCTGGTGAACACAGATACAAACATTCTAAATAAAAACTTTCAAACTGAATTCAGGCATATATAAAAAAGATCATCTGCTATGATCAAGTTGGCTTCATCCTAGAAATGCAGACAGAAATTCCATGATAATTTCAATAGATGCAGAAAAGGCTGTTCACAAAATTCAAAATGTCTTCATGAAAAAAGTTCTAAGGACAGGATGACGAGAAGGAGCATGTCTACACATAATAAAGACTATATAGGACAAACCCATTGTCAGCATCATTCCAAATGGGGAAAATCTCAAAGAAATCCTGTTACAATTGAGAAGAAGATAAAGGTGTCTACTATCCTCACCCATTTTCACTATTGTACTTGAAACTCTAATTAGAACAGTAATGTAAGAGAAGGAAATGAATACAAATAGGAAAGGAAGAAATCAAATTATCCCTATATGTAAATGATATGATATGATATGATATGTAAAATCATAAGAAATTTCAAATAGTCTGCCAGAAATCTTCTGGAAATGATCAACACATTCGGCAAAGTAACAGAATACAAAACCAACTGACAAAAATTAGTAGCCTTTCTACACACCAATAGCAAACACACCGGGAAAGAGACTGTGGGCAAACGCCCATCTACAGTCACGTGAAAGAAAATGAAATACCTTGGAACAAACCCAACCAAGGATCTGATCAAATTTAAAATTTGAAATCCTTGAAGAAAGTGATAGATGTGGAAGACTCTAGAAGACAGGAAAACCTAAGCTCAGTGATTGGTAGAAATAATATCATGAAAACTGCAATTCTACCAACACAAATTCACAGACTCAGTGCCCTGCTGATCAAAATCCTCATGCCATTCTTCACAGAAATAGGGGGAAAAAATCCTAAAATTCATATGGAACCACAGAACACTCTGACCAACCAAAGCAATTCTGAGTAGAAAGAACAATGAGAGCAGAATTACTATAGAGATCTCAAGATATAAAGTCATAGGAATAAAACTAACACAATGCTGTGACAAGAACAGACATGGACATAATGGAACAGAATACATAACCCAAAAATGAATGCATGTAAAGACAGCAAATCTGATATTTGACAAAGATGCCAGAAGTCCACCCTGGAGAAGAGTATCTTCAAGAAATGGTGCTGAAAACTGGATGACCAGAGTGTAGTAGAACAGAATTAGACTCAAATCCATTGCCCTGCACAAAATTCAACTCAAAATGGGCCCAAGACTGTAAATGTGAAATCTAAGATGCTGAAACTTCTAGAAGAAGACACAGATAGTACCCTCTAAGGTGTAGGTATACAAAAGGACATTCTTCTCAGGGCACCATTCACTCAGAAAATAAGGCCAATATTTGACAAATGAAACCTCATAAAACTAAATATCTTTTGTGCAACAAAGGAAGCAATACATTGAGCAGAGAGGAAGCCCACAGAGTAGCAAAGAGTCAAATATATATATATATATTTATATTTATGTACATATATATGCACATAAATATGTGTTTATGTATATTCAGCTCTAACAAGAAATGAGATCATTATCTTTACTAGTAAGCGAATGGAACTAGAAAAGATCATATTGAGAGAAGCCATCCAGACCCAGAAAGGCAAACGTCACATGTTCTTTTTTATTGGAAGCTCCTAGTTCCAAATCTTCAGACATGAGTTACTATGTAGTTACTACAGAGCCTGTATTAATCACTGGAAAGAGGAAAGTTAAATGTGAGTGTTATGGGGATGGGAGAGGGGTGGGTAGAGCAATAGAGAGGGGATTAGCAGGGTACAAATTATCTGATGGGGAAATAGGCAAAAAGGCAGGGCTCTAGTTAGGGTGGAGAGGGAAATAAATACAAAAGAATGGTGGACTACAAAAGAACAGTTAAGGATGTCTGAAAGAGCCACGAGAAATCACTGTGTAACTCTCTACCAAAAAGAAAACAAAGATAAATAAATAAATAACAAAAAACTCTCTACTGCACGTATGTGTATTACTCCATATGTAACTTAAATAAAATTTTCTCATCTGCACTGCAATGCTCCTCCATGCGTCAAATACCATCTAACAAAAACCTCCACCACTAGGCATGAGAAGCACTGCTTTGAGTAGTTGGTCAGGGTTTTCCAGAAGACTCCCAAAACATTACAGGATACTGGTATTACTCTTGAAAGGAGGGCAAATTACATGGGGGTTAAAATACCCTTCAATGTGAATGATCTAGTACAGTTCTCAAAAGATGGAATGGGTATCTTCAAGAGCATCCACAAAGTCAGATGTGGTGGCATCTGCCTCTAATTTCAGCATTTGGGAAGTGTAGGCAGAAGAACAAGGGTGTAAAGTCATCTTCAGCTACATAGCAAAGTTGAGGGCAGCCTATAATAGCTTATCTCAAAATGTGCATGTGCGTGCACGCGCGCACACACACACACACAGAGAGAGAGAGAGAGAGAGAGAGAGATTCATATGATTATTTGCTACAAAAGTTATATTCAAATAAACATTGTGTAGTCATAAAAGATAAGATTTGTGGTTCCTAAGACAAGGTATCAGAGGTGCCCACGCAATAGGGCTACTAGAAGACTCAGAAAAGTAATAACAGTCGGCCATTATTGGTAGGATAGCAAAATCAATGACCAGGAAGAAACTATAATAGATATCCAATCACAGGGACTGAGATCAATGATGCCAGTCCCAGAAATGGAGTTCTAGGCAGGGACAGAAGGAAGGTTTTAATAAGATGAACCACAACACAGCCTTCTGCCTCCTGCACCACGGGAGTCAGACATTATTTAAAATGAGATGGTTCAGTAGCTCACAGCAGAAAATAATATACACAGAAATTTTTGATCCAGCTGTGTATCTTTGGCCACATTAAATGCTCACAATCAAATGTTGATTCCCCCAAATATCACTCCTAACTGGCATAGAGTTTCTATCGTTGCAACAAAATATCATAACCAAAAAAGCAAGTTGGGGAGGAAAGGGTTTATTCAGCTTACACTTCCACATTGCTGTTCATCACCAAAGGAAGTCAGAACAGAAACTCAAACAAAGCTGGTGCAGAGACCACAGAGGAATACTACTTACTGGCTTGCTCTCCATGGCTTGCTCGGCCTGCTTTCTTATAGAACCCAGGACTACCAGCCCAGAGATGGCACCACCCACAATGGGCCCTCCTACCCTTGATCACTAATTGAGAAAATGCCTTACAGCTGGATCTCATAGAGGCATTTCCTCAGCTGAAGCCATTCCTCTCTGATAGTTCCAGGATATGGACAGATCCAAGGTTAAATATGTTACTCTTTCTCAGGAAGACTGTAGCAGTATACAAATGATTTCTGAGAACCATGGAATTTTCTTTCTTTAAACCAGAGATTATGAGAAACCTTTGTTCCTGAATGCTGAAACCTACCTATAAAAGTTTCTAAACTTAAGAGAGGATTAAGCCTTGATTGTGGTCAAAATGTCCTGTTATAGAGAATTTACATGTATAGATAAATCCAAATGCATTTGTGGGTACCAAAGATTAGTGTCCTGGATTCCACATTATATTGGGACTATTCAAACTCCAACTGGATCACTAGCACTAGATTATGTTGCTTACTTGATATCTCCGGATCTCAGTCCAGTCATTGCAGAACAGGAAAGGATCACAGCACATACTTCAATAGGTCAATGTAAGAGTTCATAGAACACAACAGTGCCTGCTCTGTGGAAAACGTTGCTTATCACAAGTCTAACTAACCACTTGGTATCACACGCAGTCAGCAGAGGAGATATAATAATAATTAAACAATGAGTTCTGGTCCCTTAGGAACTTCTGAGTTACTAAAGCAGATAGAATCAAAACCAGACCTTCCCATAGGCATGGTGACACTAGCCATTTATCCCAATATTTCTGAAGCAGAAACAGGCAGATCTCTATGAGTTTGAGACCAATCTAGTTCCAGGCCAGCCAAGGCAATATGAGGAGACTCTGTCTCAAATGAAGGAAAACCAAAGGCAGAATTCCAGTAAAATGTAGCAGATGCCAAAATGGTAAACCCTGTGGCTGGATATAGTAGGGTTAGAGAAGGAAGGTAGCTGGTTAGGCCTGGGAAGCCTTCCTGCAAGAAGCAATATCTAAGCTAAATCTTCAAGGATAGTCCACATATGGCAAGGTTTTTACAGTACGCTTGATGTCTTTTAGTTAATTTTTTTCCCTTAGAAGAAAAGTCCTTTCTGAAAATCCTAACCTATAAAATAAGAATAATAATTAGCTAGAAAATGAAAAGAATTTCCCCAGAGCCATTAAAGTCAACATTTTCTGCGATGCATAGCTAGCTGTTAACCCGACGATTCACATGACTATGTTTTGGCTGAGAAATTTTGCCCACATAATTGAAGACCCAAAAAGAATCATTTGAAAACAGGTGCTAGCCGGGTGGTGGTGGCGCACGCCTTTAATCCCAGCACTTGGGAGGCAGAGGCAGGAGGATCTCTGAGTTCGAGGCCAGCCTGGTCTACAAAGTGAGTTCCAGGACAGCCAGGGATACACAGAGAAACCCTGTCTCGAAAAACCAAAAAAAAAAAAAAAAGTAAGTGCTGGAATTAGTTTAAATTGTTAAAAAAAAAAAGAAAAAGAAAAAAGAAAACAGGTGCTAATCCTATGCTGAGTGTTTTAAAGAGGAAAGAATATTCAAATTGGCTAGCTTACACATGGAAAAACATCTCAATAGCTAGCTAAGAAAGTTATCACCAGAATCCTGCCAGTGAGTTGGAGCCTCCTCAATAGCAAAGAGTATTTCTTATCCTTTCTAGCCCTTTTGCTTAATGCAGTGCTTGACAGTAAACATTTGATGAATTAACACTGAAAAAATAGAAGCGAAGTCATGGCTTCTAGGAAACAAAGAATAAATCCTCTGGTCACTAGAAATAATGAATACCTAATGCCTTAAGCATATATGCTATGTGAAGCATTTGTAGTTAGTGCTGTACGTGATAATGACAATTTAGTCTTAGGAACTTCTCTTTATTCCACATTGGATATTTGTTCATCACGTTAACAAATAGTCACATGGGCACTGGACCTTCCAGGTATTCTTCCAGAAGCTGTGGACAGACTTATGAATAAAAAAGAACAAGCCCCTGATTTCACAGAGGATGTGTTCTAATAAGGGGGACAAACAATAATCAGGTGGCATCCTTAAGGACTGGTTCCGGGACACCCTCGGATACCCAAATCCTTGGATACTCAAGACTCTTGCTTACATGTAGCCTACACATATCTTCTCATGGACTTCATGTCATCTTTAAACTATTTACAGTGCCCAATACAATGAGATTCTAGATACATGGTTATCTTATGTAGGAAATTGTGGCAAGGGAAGATGTCTATATGTTGAATACAGTTGCAAACTTTCAAGAAGTATTTCCCAGTATGAGTTGAATCTGTATATGCAGAACCCATGGATATGGAAAGTCAACTGTAGTAAAATGTGATGCTATAATATGATATAAAGTGGCTTAATGCAATGTAAATACTATTTGTGACATCATTATTTAATATTATGTTCCTCAAGAAACTACCATGGAGGATGTTTGGACTGAGGCTCAGTCTGAATGAAGCTGTTAGTGTTGCCTCCACACACACCCCTCCCGGGTGCTCTTAAGTTAGGGTGGTCCTTCAGAGGCACTCAAGTTGTTTACTTGGGCTCTTCCAGCTCTGTAGCGACCAGACCTCACACGTAGACATACTGGCAAGGGTAGGTACATGACCTTGGCGGAGGTAGCTCTCTTCGGGCAAGGGCAATTGCCAAGCGGTCTGTCAGAGGAAAGCTGTGTCTGGCAACACTCCCAGTGCTAGGGGGAAGTCCTTCAACCTCAACTCTCACACACATGATTTATTATCGGCCCCTTTCCCTGCTTCAGTGTCAACTCCGCAAGGGCACATGTCTTGTTTTTTTTCTAGACACCTTTCAAAAAATCCTTCTCCTGGAAGGCATTTAATGTTTGTTAATTTAATGAATCAATGGTAATACCAAATTCAGCCACAGAACATACCCCCAAAACAAAAGTTTCTAATGGATGAGTCAAGCTACAAAAAAAAAAAGAAAGAAAAAAAAAGAAATTTTTAAATAATTTGAAATAGAATGGGTACAGAACTTTTATAAATATGTTTCTGTAAATTTTGGTTAAGATGAACAGTGACTTAATTCTGTCCCCAAGCATAATTCCAATGGCTACTATTGTGGGATGAATTCTGTCTGTCCCTGTGATGGCCATTTCCAGTTGTCAACTTGACTATATCTGGAAATGAGGGTACACCTGTGATCCAGATCTGGAGACTGGAAGACACAGGCTTTTGATCTTGATCTTGAAGCATAGTGTTCATAAGAAACTTAGGCCCAAGCAAGGTGGTACATGCTCTTCATCCCAGCAGACAGAGGCAAGCAGATCTCTGAGTTCAAGGCCAGCCTGGGACAGAGCAAGTTCCAAGTAAAGAACATTTTAGGTCCAGGCATGGTGGTGCACACCTTTAATCTGGGCCATACCTTCTGCTGGGAGCCTACATAAGGACAATGGAAGAAGGAAGGCTTATGTCTTCATCTGCTTGTACTTACTTGCCAGCACATCTGTTGGAAGCAACACCTTTAGGATTCCAGCTTATACAGAAGGCCAACTGAACCACCCAGCCTGGCAAGATGGAGCGACTGCTAGATTCTTGAACTTCCCGTTCACAGCTACCCATTGTTGGGTAAGTTGCACTGCAGACTATCAGTCATCAAAATAAATTCCCTTAATCTATAGGGACATGCCTGCC
Source organism: Tokudaia tokunoshimensis (assembly GCA_036184795.1). Classification (NCBI taxonomy): domain Eukaryota; kingdom Metazoa; phylum Chordata; class Mammalia; order Rodentia; family Muridae; genus Tokudaia; species Tokudaia tokunoshimensis. The sequence goes on along the minus strand of BTHU01000007.1, from coordinate 22,034,437 downwards.
ATAAGTTCTGTGACTCTAGAGAACCCTGACTAATACAGTCGCCTCCATTCATGTCTAAGTCCTCAGTAACTCCCAGTGTAATTATTGGAGGTAAGACAATAAAGGTGCCCATCTATAAGCCAGGAAGACTTCTTGAAAGGAGCAACCAGGAGTGCTGATACCTTGATCTCAGGCTTTTAGCCTCAGAGCTGTGGGAGAACAAACGGCTTTGGTATACTCCAGTGTGGCTTACTTTTTCTAGCAAAATGACATATTTCCTAGAAAATGACATATCTACAATACCAGAGAAGGATATGTAGCAAAAGCACAGTATACCAATTAAATATGCACTGTCTGTGATGGGGTTATTATTGCTGTGTCAAAACATCTTAACCAACATAGGGAGGAAAGGGGTTTTTGTCTGTCTGTCTGTCTATCTGTCTGTCTGTCTGTTGGCTTTTACTTTCACATCTCTGTTCAGTAAGAAAGTTGGGACCAGAAACTCAAACAGGGCTGGGACTTGGAGGTAGGAGCAAATTCAGAGGCCATAATGGGGTGCTGCTTACTGGCTTGCTCATCATTTCTTACTCGTCCTGCTTTCTTATAAAATCCAAGACAAACAGGTCAGGGGTTGCCCTACCCACAATGGTCTGGGCTTTCCTCCATCAGTCACTAATGAAGAAAATACCCTCCAGATTTACCTACAACCATTTGGAGGCATTTTTTTCCAATTGAGGTTCCCACCTCTCAGATGACTCTAGTAGTTTGTGTCACACTGACATAAAACTAGAGGGCACAGACACCAGTTATCGATGATGGATTTGAGTCTGTATTTTAAACAATATTTTTGATAACTTGGCTGGTTAAAGAGCTGACTCAATCACTGCCTGTCTCTGTCATGAAGCTAAGCAAGCAGACATCCACCCTTGGTATCTTATTGTTCTCTGGGTGTTTTCTCAAGGTACGTATGTATTTAGTAAGCGTTCATTCAGTCGCAACAAGTAAAATCTGTAAATCGACTGTCTGGGCTCTGTTTCTCATTGCAGAAGTCTGAAAGCAAACAGAAGAGTGGGAACAGTGGCCCCTTCCTGCTGCGTTCTATTTTGTGGGACTCTGCTCCCCATCTCTGGAAAACCTCCACACTCTTCAGGACAGAAAACAGCCTGGCATACAAGTCAAGGTGGAGTGCCAATCATTCCATACATCAATAAACTTCGTTTCCTTCTTTCATTACTGAGCAAAAATAAATCACAGTTGCAATGTTTTCTTTCCAGACCCCAGTCGATTGTCTGTAACCAACCTTTGGATACATGTGCACCCGCCTTGGAAACCATTCTCCTTCATTAAACAAAGAGAACAGCTGTTTCTTGAATTACTCCTTAGACAAAAGCCATCTCTGCCCTTGGTTCTATTATGTGTAGAATTAGCCAGGACACAGGTGACCAGTCACTCTGAAATACTTTTTGAACATTAAACGCCAGCCCTCAGATTCTTATTCACAGACGTTCTCTGTCCTGGGGTTGTACAACCCTGAATAGCCCTGATGCCTGCCCCTCTCTAGCAGAACCAACATCTCTCAATATTCCACCAGGAAACCCATCACATGGTATTTAAATTTCTGGTTTCAACCCAAAACATCTAGTTATATAATTTAGAAGCAAGCCGGGCGGTGGTGGCGCACGCCTTTAATCCCAGCACTTGGGAGGCAGAGGCAGGAGGATTTCTGAGTTCGAGGCCAGCCTGGTCTACACAGTGAGTTCCAGGATATCCAGGGCTACACAGAAAAACCCTATCTCAAAAAAAACAATAATAATAATAATAATAATAATAATAATAATAATAATAATAATAATTTAGAAGCAAGGTAGCTGTTATTGCCTGGAACTCATCAAAGCTAAGGTCTTTGTAAAGGGTTTGGGGAGTCACTGTTTCTGAATGGACAATACTCAAGGATATGTGTTCTTGTCTTTGTTAGGGCATGGGAGAGCTGTGAGGAGGGTGGCTTTGAACTCCTTCTAATCGTCTTGCTTGTTCCTCATGTTCTGTGGTTCCTAGCATGAAACCTGGAGGCAACCATGTTTGTTCTGTTTTAATCACACAGTGAGATTCCCCCTGCTTTGGAGGTGTTTAATTGTTAAAATCATCTGTAAATACTTGGTTCTGACCCATTTGTGGTGGTTCTTCAGATTGTCCTCTGGCCAAAATATGAAAGGGCCACCTAAGTTTTTAATTTTTTTTTTCGTTTAATCATACATTCCTGTAAGTATTGATTAGCAAAATGAGATTGGATAGCTTTTGGTTCACCATCTTTAAAACACAGAGAATAAGCTGGGGGTGGGGATGCACACCTTTAATCCCCCATCCTGGAGGCAGAGGCAGGAGGATCTCAGTGAATTCAAGATCAGCTTTGAACCGAGGTTGATGTACGCAACCCTAATCTAATGCCTTGAACCACAGAAGTTGGAGGGAAGAGGAGCGAGAAGAGGAGGAGGAGGGAGAGGAGGGGGAGAAAGAGAAGGTTAAGATAGCATAAATTCTTTCAGTAGATTTATTGTTCTGTAACTTAACCCTGTGTGAGCCTACTTGCATTCTCTATTCTATAACCATCTACTTCAAAAGGCAAGAAGGCAGAAGTTTGGGCTGCATTCTCATCAGCCTGGTCCTTCCCCTTAGAACAAGCAGAAATTCTTTTGCATTTATTGTCGTGTGCAGTTGTATTATGATAATAATTTCCCAATGGTGTAAACTTATTGGAAAATTCCTTTATCAAAAAATCTCAGGGATGCAACAAAGCTCACGAGAAGCATTCTAAACACTACATTTCTCTTCTTCTGAATCAATGGATCCACAGGCTTGAGGTTCAGCTCTTCAGAAAACTGGATGCATCTGTTTGTACAGACGCAGCTGAAGTCCACCACGTTGGCCATAATTCTAACTATGTTAGCTCTGCAATGGGAGCCTGGATGTGCTTCAGAGAGGGAATTTCCTAGAACCATAGCTCCCTGTTGCTATTTGCAGACAACCTGTCTTCCCAGGATTTGTCCAGAATCATCTAGTCTTTGAGATTGGAGAGAGGAAGGTGGGTATTCAGCTCCTGGGGGGTGGGATGGCATTTGTCCCATATGGCTGAGACAGAGAAAAACTTCTCATTGTTTACTCCCAAGCATAGCACCCTGCCAACTCCAACATTAAAACCATCATGTACAACGATGTTTCCCAATGGGAGAGAAGCAAACACTGTACCAAGAAAACCTCTCTGCTTTTAAACTTCTGACCTTATTAAGTATTAGAGAGAACAAAAACTGTCAACAGTTTTAAACATGTTGAACACAATGAGCCAAAATTAACTCTCAGCACCAGGGCTTGGCCGACTAACTCAAATGATTTTTTCCGATTACTTTTTTGCAATAGCCAAGAGGAACAAGAAGAGTTTTCAGTGATTCATCAAGACCTAGAGAGAAACAAAGAATTCCTTAAGCAGGAACAGCTAGCATTCTAAACCAACACATGCCAGCCTATGACTGGGCATTCGCAGCATAACACTAACAACATTATTGGAAAGATTACTTAACTGATGTGATTATTTAATTTCTTTTTTTAAAAAAAATACTTTTTTATTTATCTTGGTTTTATTATTTTTTTTATTACTTCCTTTATGTATACAAACATTTTTCAGGCATGTATGCATGGGTCTCATTGTCCATTCCTACTCAGAGTGACAGATGTTTGTGAGTCACCATGAGGTGCTGTGAATCAAACCCAGGTCCTCTGAGCTATCTATCCCTCTAGTCTATTATCTAACTTCTTGCTATATATGTTGATACATCATCTTATTTAACTCCCATAGGAAGTTGTCAGGGAGAATTTGGTCATTTCTTCTCTCTCTCTCTCTCTCTCTCTTTCTCTCTCTTTCTCTCTCTCTCTCTATATATATATGTATATATATGTATGTATATATGGAAAAAACCCAAAGCAAAACAGTGGAGGTTTACAAAAATCATGAAGGCATTTTGCCCACAGTCATAAGCTATTAGCAAATAGAAAACTAAAAACAAATGCATTACATCACTGCTGTGGTGATAGTCTACTTTATCCTCTGCATACCAAAGGAAAGAACACTGCCTGTATATATGAATATGTTCCCTTACATCTATCTATCTATGCAACCTCCAGCTAGTTTGTTAATTCCGTGTGGGAGGTTTTGTTGATGTTTTGATTTTGCTATGCTATTAGAAGCTTTTAAAAACAATATTTTTGTTTTTCTTTTTCTTCTGCTACGTTTACAGGCTTTGAAACCCTAATGGCATCCAGTGAGAGGTACTCACATTAATTAGATAAACAAATTGATTCTAAACCTGAAAAGTACAGTCATAGCTGGTTAATATGATGGTTCCATGGGTGGTTCTGATGGTTAATGAACACAAAGCAAACAGATCCATCACTGCTAATTGAATAAAGCACGAATTATGAAGTAGAAATTCGCAGTAACCTTTTTTTCCCTTCCAGTTTTGATTGCTCTATTTTTAAAGTTTTTTCCCTACTTCGCTTCAATACAGTCTTTTTCATTGTGCTTTTTTGCCGCCTCCTCCCATTTCTTCAGGAAAACATAAAGAAAATATCAAGCCGCCTGAGTATTTCCACCTGAGAAATTACAGCAATTTTGTTCCATCTCTAGCATTCAAATGGTGTTCCTTCCTGTTTAAGTTGGATGGCTTTTCCTTGCGGGAACTGAATGTAATCCTCTGAACTCTTCCGCTCACATTCTCCACCATGTGTGGTCAATTAAATCCCAGCAGTATAGAGGCGTTTCCATTGAAACCACTCCACTTCCTGGGAAACTGGTGGGGCTTATATCTGGTTTCTAAACATCACTGTAGTTTGCTGGGTACAAGTTCTTTTCAGTAGTCTCAGCACAGAGCATGCTGGAGGTAGACAGCGGCGGTGAACCACTCTTTTAAGAAGCCACACTGTTTTCATTAAAGATCCCAGTTACTCCTACTTATCATCAATTGTTTTTATCTTCTGCAAATGCTTTCATGCAAATGTGCACCTGGGTTTTAAAAATGAACGCACCATCCAGGAAAGCCTATGTAAAATGATCTCTAGCAAAATAACACTGAAACACAAAGCAGGCTCTGGAGATAATCATGAAAAGAAAAGAAGAGGAAAAACAAGAGAGTCAAATGATGAAAAGCTATTCTGTACTTATTGTAATGGGAATTTATATTGTTGCTAATAGTGATTTTTTTAACTCTAAAACAATTTTTATATATAAGATAATCTGATACTTTGTGCTTATTCTTAGAAAATGTTCCTTATCACCTAAATTTTGACAAAGAAGCCAGAAATACCCACTGGGGTGGGGCGGAGACAGTATGTTCAACAAATGGTGCTGGTCAACGTGGATGACTGCATGTAGAAGAACACAAATAGATCCCTATTGATTATCCTATGTAAAACACAACTCCAAATAGATCAAAACTGTCAACATAAAGCCAGATACCCCAAATCTGATAGAAGAGAAAGTGGGGAATAGTCTTGAAGTCATTGGGACGGGAAAAGGCTTTTTGAACCGAACACCATTAGTGGAGGCACTACGGTCAGCAATTAAATGGGACCTCATAAAACCAAAAAGCTCTTGCACGGCAAAAGACACCATCATCAGGGCAAAGTAACAGGCTACAGAATGGAAAACAGTTTTTGCCAACTACGCATCTGATAGAGAGCTAATTTCTAAACTATAAAAAGGACAAAAAGCAAAAATAAAAGCTAGACCTCAAGAAAACAGCCCAGTTAAAAAATGGGAAGCAGAACTAAACAGAATTCTCGAAAGAGGAAGCATAAGTGGCTGAGAAACCTTTCAAATGTTCAACCTCCTTAGTCATCAGGAAAATGCAAATCAATACTGCTTTACCCCTGTCAGAATGGCTAAGGTCAAGCAAACAACTTACAATTCACGCTGGAGAGGATGGGGGCAGGTAAGGGAACACTCCTCCATTGCTGGTGGGAGTGCAAACTTGTACAGCCACTATGGAAATCAGTGTGTGGCGGTTCCTCAGAAAGCTGAAAATAATTTACCTCAAGATCCAGTTATACCACTCTGGGCCACATACTCAAAAGGCTCTATCTCCTACCACAGAGACACTTTTGCTCATCCGTGTTCATTGTTGGCCTAATCAAAATTGCAAAGAACAAAAGTTGAAACAACCTAGATGTCCATCAACAGATGAATGGATAAGGAAAACGTGGTACATTTATACAATGGAATATAAAGAAAATCACAGGCTAACAGATGGAGCTAGAAAGAAATTCATCCTGAGTGATGTAACCCATACCCAAAAGGACAAATAAGGAATATATATTCTCGTACAGATGGATGCTAGCTTTTTTTTTCTATATTTTTTTATTTACATTCCAAATGGTTTCCCCTTTCCCGTTTCCTCCCTCCCAGAAAGTCCCATAAGCCCCCTTCCCTCCCCTTGTTCCCCATTCAACCCCCTCTCGCTTCTCTGTCCTGGTATTCCCCTACATCCTTTTAAGCCCGTAATAGTCATGCCAAATCCATATAACCACAGAGAATAGGTATAGATGAAGGGAATAAAAACAAGAAAAAGTTATGAGTTACACAGTGACAAGGACAGGGGGACTGGAACATGAGGATGAGTGGAGAGGGAGATGACTGGGGGGACAGCTAGCACTAAAGGTCATTTGAGAGGCCCTATGGAAACCTCCTACAGAAGCAGCTCCTTAAAATATATGCAAATACACAAGAAATCTAAATGGAATCACCAAATAACAGGGAAGATAAAACCTAACCACCAAGTAAAACCTCCAGAGCCAGAAATGAGCTTCATCTAAGTTAGTCATTGGCCAAAGGGTCCCCAAAGAAACCCCTAAACAACTCAGGCTGTTGTTGTCAAGTGTATTAGTCAGGATTCTCTAGGGAGCAGAACTGATGGAATGAATTTGTGTGTGTGTGTGTGTGTGTGTGTGTGTGTGTGTGTGTGTGTGTGTGTGTGCAAAAGGGATTTATTATTATTAAACTGTGGTCTAGCAAGTCCAACAATGGCTGTCTACCAGTAGAAAAATCTGTTCAATTGGTGAGGCTGAATGTCTTGGTTGGTCCTACTGGAATCCTGAAGACGTAGACTCAAATGCCAGTGAAGGAATGAATTTTCCAGGGAGAGGAAGGGCAAGCAAAGAACAGAGAGCTTGCTTCATCCACATCCAATACACACGCCACCATGAGAAGGTGGGGGCCCAGATTTAGGCAGCTGTTTCCGTCTCAAGAGATCCAGATTAAAGGCAGGTCATTCCATTTCAAATGATTTTAATTAAGAGCGATCCCTCATAGGTGGACCCAGCCACTTGGATTTTAGCTAATTCTAGATGGAGTCGTGTTAGCAACCTAGAAGAACCATCATAAGTTTATCCCTCCTAATACTGTAATTCTTTTCTTAGCTTGTTGACTTAAGGGCATCAGAAACCCAAAGTGGCCAAGGGGACGTCTGAGCTTCCAGTTCAATGGATGTTGGCTGTATCTCTTGGCAGTTCTCTCCCTGCTCTGGATCCAGAACTCCCAGGCCAGCAGAACTTAAGGTCGTGGGAACAGGAAGCAAAATGACACCAAGGCCATTGGTTGCTATCCTCAGACTGAGGGTAAGGCCCTATTGAGAGGGAGAGGGAGAGGTGAAGACCACGAGCGCCCGTCTCTAACTCCAGTGACAACCACTTGCAAAGAAATACTTTGTTTTCTCTAATGAAGTCTCATTGGGTATATAAACCACATTTAAGTGCAGAACCTATGCCCAGCAGTAGAAGGCCAACACAAAACAAACTCAATGGTCACTATGGAGATTTTTTTTTTCTTCCTTATATTGCTTTGTTTGGATTTGTCTATGTTTTTGCTTATTGCTCTTTTGCTTATATATGATGATTTCTGATTTTGTGTTTTTATGGTTGAGGGGGGGGCTGTCCATTTAAATGTGCCTGATATAAGCTTACTGTTGAGTTAGACAGGGATAAAATACTTCAACTATCTGTCCATTCGTTATGAACATATTAATATATGGCAAATGTTGATGAAGTATAAATCAGATTACAGGGGACTTTGTTCCCGAAATTAAAAATACAAACTATGGGTTCTGGGGAGATGGCTCAGTCAGTAAAATGTCTGCCAAGCATGAGAACTTAACACACACACACACACACACACACACACACACACACACAAAGCCAGATACAAACTCTATACCTGTAAACCAGTCTCTGGAAAGAGGTGGAATTAGGAGGGTCTCATGAGCTCTTGCTGGCTAACCTTGTTCAATGAGAGCCCATGTCTCAAAACTAAGGTGGACTGCGATGGAAAAAGACTCCACAGTCAAACTCTGGCTTCAATATTCATATATAGGTGTATACATGTGCACAAACCACATGCGTACATGCGTACACACACACACATACAAATATGAACTGTGTGTTTTAGACTTTGAGTCTTGTGTGTGTGTGTGTGTTTATATTGGTGTGCATTTAGCTTCTTTCTATGCTTTTTTATTTGTGGTTGGGCTTTCTGTTCATTTGTTTATTTGGCTTGGTTTTGTGAAATATCTCACTGTACACTTCAAACTGGGCTTGAACTTTATGGGAGTCCTTCTGACCGGATGTGGTGTGGTAAGCATGCACCAATTTGCCTGCCTTGTTTATTATTATTTTTTTTAATCTTTGTAAGAAGCATTGCTGCCACAAGCAAAATGCTGGAACACAAGCCACGGGTGGCTTGCCAATGCTTCCCAGAGGAATGTAGTCTCCTACAAATTTATCTTTCTCTTAGAATCACAAAATCCCCAGAAACCTTCACCCTAGAGAGTTTTAAGGAGGTCTATTGTACTTGGTTTAAATGACAAGATACCAAGGAAGAATAAAGCTCAAATAGGAGACAGCATTATCTTTTTATACAATTCAAAAAAGGAAGGCAGAATGTAGGATGGATACCTTTAATCCCAGCACTGGAGAGGCAGAGACATGCAGACCTCTCTGAGTTTGAGATCAGCCTAGTCTACATAGTAAGATTTAGGATAACCAGAGCCACATAAAGAGACCCTGTCTAAAAAAAAAAAAAAGTCAAATAGCTTATCCAAAGTACAGCCATTCCTAGCCCTTATATTTAAAACTATTTTAATAAAATGAAGTCAAATCAAAACTTAAACAATAGCTGTCTAAGGCCTGCACAATGGAAGTCAATTCATGCCTGATAATGTACAGCTAGCTAACTATCCGTAGCTGGTAAGCTCATGGACCTGAAAGGAAAACCTACTACTTTCCTAAAGCAGAATCATGTGTAGCTTTATTCTAGACACTCACCTTTGTACCCATGTGTAAGCGTAGCTCTCACACCCCATCAAAGAAGCTTCTTTTTGTAGCAGAGAAAGACCATTCCAGAAACCCACAAATCAAAATGTGGAGAACCACTGACCATGCATCATACACACTGATATGTCTTCCACACAAGCCCTATGCCTAAGCCTCAAGGAACTGCAGAGAAACTGTGGTGGGAAGACTGTAAGAGCCAGAGGACCAGTGCATCTACTGTATATATACATAGTGTCTTCTATATATGACCATGAAGTCACACAATATGGTTGCCTAAACAAGACCTGCACAATGACAACATCAGTTGACATGCCAACAGGGATAGAAATATCATAATGTCCCACTCCTAGGTGAGAGACTACAGGCAAATAGTAAATGCAAAGAAAGGGAGAATCAGTCTCCTCTTGGGACAAGCTCCCTCATAGGTTACCCAATCCCAGTAGCCATTTCTAAACACTAAATATCATCAGATTACATCTTTACATGTTTATATGTGTGAAACAATAATTAAGGAAGAGGTTAGATATCTGAGAGGAGTGGTGGAGACATGGGAAGAGTTGCAGGAGATCAGGAGGGATGCTAATGATGCAAACACAATACTCATGGATGAAATTCTTTTTTAAAAAATGTAATTTAAAAAGAGAATGTGGCCAGGCAGCGGTGGCTCACACCTTTAATCCCAGTACTCTGGAGGCAGAGGCAGGTGGATTTCTGAGTTTAAGGCCAGCTTGGTCTACAGAGTGAGTTCCAGGACATCCAGGGATACACAGAGATACCCAGTCTCGAAAAACCAAGAGAGAGAGAGAGAGAGAGAGAGAGAATGTGGATCTGTGACATTCTTGCAATTTTAGCATGTCTCTTGGTATAAAGATATCAAACTAGAGAGAGAACTATAGACCTTAGGATCAGTGGAATGTTATGTAATGAGTCTACGATCTTCCGTAGGAGTGTCCTACAGGAGGGTAAAACCATGCCTGCAGGGCATTCTCTATCCCACTGGATGTTTTGATTAAATCCGTAAATAACTAGATGGGCTGCTACACATGTTGCTATTTTGTGAATAAGCTGCATCTTATAGGAAAAAGTGTGGTTCTCAGTGACATATCCACAGTATTTTGAACTCAGAAAAGTGTCAGACATTGATAAATATAATAAAACATGGTTTTTAAATGATGCACACAGCCACTCTCTCAGTACACAGTTTTCTCTTCCATTTCTCATTGCTTTCTTGTTGGATAATTAAATTTAGCTCATAAACTTATACAAATTGAGTATGGGGCGGGGGGGGGGAAGCTATAGCGGGCATGCGGTTTAATTCCTGTAAGCCTGCTCTGCCTCATCTGCCCAAAGAAAAGGTTACATGCTGGAAATCCCCACTTACCCTTCCAGCCATTAAATTCCGAGTGGTTGGTAGTGATGACTCTTCTGTAGAGTTTATGCATGTCGTCTACCCCATGTTGTCTGCATCCTACTAGAAAAGAAGGAACAAGATCTGGGGCTATAGGTCAGGGCAGAACACTTGACTTGCATGCACAATGCCCTAAGTTCAATTTCTACTTCCACCAGGAAAGGGAGGAGGAGAAGGAGGAAGAGGAGGAGGAGGAGGAGGAGGAATATGAAATTGCTCTTGAATTCATCTTTTATAAGTTACATGCATTTTTGTCATGACTCGGGTATGTTTTACCAGGAAAGTAACTGCCAAATATTAGCACAGGCCCCTCAGAACTCCCCACAGAGACCAAAGGGGAGCAGAAAGTCCCTCAGCACCTAAGGTTATAACCACTGGAAAGTAAGTATACTTTTCATGCAAACCTCAGCTCTCGCTGATGTTCTTCATGAATGCTTTCTAGCTTTAGCTACTGTGTAGGTACAAACTGCAGTCAACGGGACATTAAGTCAGTCGCAGTAGCAGCAGGAAGTGTGTGCTTTGGCATTCTCCAGCAATGGAGTACTGATTGCTTTGGGGCAGTTGCTTCTCTTTCCTTATTTATCTATTTATTTATTTATTTAGGTTTTTTTGTTTGTTAGTTTGGTTTGGTTTTTGGTTTTTTGATTCTTTGGTGTTTTTTCAAGACTGGGTCTCACTATCTATTTCTGCTTGTTCTGAAACTGAATATATAGATGAGGTCGGTCTTGAACTCAGAGATCCTGCCCTGCATCTGCTTCTCAAGGGCTGACATAAAAGGCATGTGCCACCACCACTTGGCCTTCCTCTTATTTTCATCCTATAATCTATGACCTTAACTGACTAATGCTGTAACAGAAGTTTCGGCTCACACTGCAAGACTAGCATTAGGAAGTCCCTGTATAGAGTCCAGGTTACCAGACTGTTGTACTTAGGATAACTTAGGCATGGAGCCATTTTTAAAGTTCTGCAGGGTGCTTCACTTAAAAGAAAGATGACAGGTATGGTGGCGACGCAAGTGTCTCTCTATTGCTTTCCTCCTAGGTGTGAGACAGCATTTTGCCCTGTTAAACCAAAGCAAATAATGTCCCGGTCGGTTCCAGATTTATAGCTCCATCCAGAAGGTTGCTGCTAACTGAGAAGTCTCCAGAATTGGATCAAATTTTCAATTCAAATGAGCAGAGCAACTACGCATCTCATGCCTCACAGATGTCCAAATTTAACTTGAAGCCTGCTCCGTCCTTCCAGATGGCTCGTGTAGTGGGAGTGGGGGACAGAATTAGCAAGCAAACCCAGAGAGACACAGTTCCCTGCATCCAGTGCAGCCTCCCTCACAGCCAGCTTTTATTGAAGCTGTTACCCAGCAGAATGGCACAGGTGAGCATTGTTTTAAGTATGCGGAAGCATTAAACCCTGGGGAATTCCCCCTCATAAAGTTATTAGACTACATTTTGCCCCCTCGAAAACAAAAGCATCAGGTATGCAGATAAAAGAAAATGAAAAGTCATTGCTCAGATAATATCTAGTCTCTCTTTCCTCTCCACCATTTCTCTGAGACAAGGATGAGTGGTGGCCCCGTGGCCCAGCTCCATGGCCCAGCCCTGTGGTCCAGCTCCGAGGTCCAGCATTTCACAGCAACTCTGAGGCTCTAAGTTGGATCCCTGTCACCGTAGTCAGTCAGGACATTGGTGTCACTTCTTATGAAAGCATTAACTCAAATCTTTGGACTTTTACAGACGGCAAATCAGTCGCCCTTCTTCCACAGCATCTCTGGGGGGAAAGTGTGTTAGATCAGATCAAAAGGTCTAAAAGGAAAGAAAGAACTCGGAGGCTAAGACATAGACTTTTTCCTCTTCAAAACACTTTAAAATCAACAAACTTTCTTAGTCTTTCCACTTTCTCCCGCTATGATTCCTGAGCCAGAATTAGAAGTTTGCTGTGAGATTTCTTCTAGAAATGTCAGAGAAGCAATATGCTTGAACTCTCTTCAGCATCACTCCTCCACAAGTCTTGAACAAGGATGATTCCAATAGACAGGCTAGCATGAAACGAGGAAACCTCATGGGGTCTCAACCCTAAACAGAGAACGACAGGCAACTAAAGAACACTGCACTGGGAGAAATAGTCTACCCCAGGGAAGAGCACTCAAATTCGCCTGTCCAATACCAAGTAGCCAGCTCTGAAACCATATATGTAGAGGGAATCTCTTGTGTACTGTGTGGAAGCATCACTTGTCAATAAAAAGCTGATGGCCAGTACACTGAGGCAGGATTAGAAGGTGGGACATCTGGTAGGAAGACTGGAACTCTGGGACACAGAGGCAGGGGATTTGCCCTGGACTTTGAAGAAGTCTGATGCATGAAACTGAGGAGAGGTAACTAGCCTTGTGGCAGACATAAAATAGTGTAAATGGGCTATAAAAGTTACAAGCTAGTGGAGGAGGGCAAAGCTTATGGCTTAGGCATTTAATCATAAATAAATAAGCCTCCAAGTTGTTATTTTCGAAGAAGGGCGCCGTTGGAAAAGTCTGAGGTTACACATATACATACAAGTAACATTACACAGACTAAGCAAGTTGTACTTATATGTTTAGCAATGTGTGTTTGTGTGTAACAACAATTTAAATATGCAGGTCATAAATTTTACAAAGTATGAAGAAGGAGTAACATGGGAAGAGTGAGAGAGAGAAAAGGGAAGGGGAAATGATATAATAATATCAAAGATTTAACTTCAAAGACATATATATATATATAGCTTTTTCAGGTCCTTCCTGGAGAGATGGCTTGGTGCTTCTCTTGCAGAGAAGAGGGGTTCAGTTCCCAGCATACATATTGAGCAGGCTCATAACTGCCTGTAAGTCCAGTTCCAGGGCCTCTGACCCCCTCCTCCAGCCTAGACAGGTATCTGCTCACACGTCGGTGCACATGCAGATAGGCAGGCAAACACATAATACGTAAACAAACAGGTATCTAAATCGTCTTAACTTTTTCATGAATATTTTGGTAGATGTGTCCTAGAGACGAAACAGACAATGCAGGCAGTGGAAATACATAGAAGCGTGGGCAACAAGACGTTTTAACGCTGGTGTAGTACCTGTTTGCTCAAATCTTCAGAGGCTGCTCTTTTTCCTATAGCTTCCTTCATTTTTTTCATCTTGTTACATTTACCCAAACATGGTATCCTTAAAATCCAACAGATCGGGGTATCAAAGCATTAGAAACTGTCCTCCAAAGGAGTACAGTTTGTGACGTCATAGATGACCAAAATGCATTCAGATCCCCTCCACAGCTCTGGCAACTTTGCCCTCTTTCCTTTGTTTCCTTCATGGCTCCAAACTCGAGCTTCTCCTACTTCAGACTCCAGAGTGCTGAACTGACAGGCAAGCACCCCAGCATCCAGCTTTTCTTTCTTTCCATCTTATCCTTTTCTTTGAGCTCAAAGCACTGTGCCGTATGAATAATGCAGGTAATACAAAGGTGTGTCTGGAAACTGACTTGCCCCAGGGTGAAAAAGTACATCTCACATTCTCAGGTGTGTGTTGCAGTTAGAGAATCCGCACACATCTGGTTGTTTGCATGTCAGTACAAACTGCTTTGAAAATTCGTCTCACTGAAACAGTTAAGGCATACACATACTCTGTGATCCAGAATGCTGCATATAAATATATATTCAGAAAAAAGCAAATTGGAGAGTGTTCATAGTGGTATACTTCATAATAGACAAAACTTGGAAACAGTCCAAATATCTACCAGCAGTAGAATGGACAAAGTACTCATATAATAAAATCCTATTGAAATTTTGAAATAAAGGAAATTACTACTGCCCATAATGTGAATGGCTCTCATAACTGTAAAAAAGAATAGTAGAAAAAGGGATGCTTCAAACACTAAATATGTGCTTAAAAAAAAAAAGAGTAGTCAATGGTCACTTACAGAAATTAATATCTAGACCAAAACATGAATGAAGTTCTAGGGTATTGATAGTGGAATGTATAGTTTTTGTTTCTGTTTTTGTTTTGTTGATGTATTTCAAGATAGGATTTCTCTAGTTCTGGATGTTATAGAACTTGTTCTGTAGACCAGGCTGGCCTTGAACTCAGAGATCTGCCTGCCTCTGCCTCCCAAATGCCAGGCACCTGGCTATGGAGTGTATTCTTAAACTACAGACTGACTATTACTACTTGTGGAACTGTGTACAAGTTCCACAATTCACAGAACTTAAAATCAGCACATATCAACATACTCACGAGACTAGGGAAACCCCAAAGGCCAATAAACTGGCTCTGAAGGGTAAAGAATCAGGAGAGTCACAGAAGGATTAAGGGAAGAGCAAGGGTTGCTGGTGTGAGTCCCAGAGTCCAGTGGTCTAAAACCCAGATTCTCCAAGGGTCAGAGCAAAAGAAAATGCACTATACAGGTTGGGAGCTGTAAATTTGCCCGTCTTCTACTTTTTGTTCTATTTAGGGTCCAAGTAGATTGGACAGTATCTACCTGCATTGATGAAGAGTATTTGTTTCATTCAGCCCAATGATTCAAATTATAGTTTCTCCAAGAAACACCCTTAAAGATATACCCCATCATACTGTTTCACCAATTATTTGGGCCTCCGTTAGTCCATTCAAGTTGTCACATAAATCAACCATCACAGTATGCAAATTACGTGATTTTATAAAACTATGTTAGCACCTTAATAAACTTTGCTTCTCCTGGGAATTAATCCCAAATTCCCACAGATTGTACTTCTTAGAATTTAACATCATCAGAATGATCAAAATAGCATTCAGTATAGCACAAATTATTCCGTTCTATCAATATTCACAAACTTTCTGGCCATGTCTGATGCTTTAAAAAGCAAAGACTGCCTATGAGGGCTGAGAGTCATAGCTCAGTCTGTCAGCTTCTTGCTGCACAGGTATAAGGACCTGAGTTCAATCCGGCAAAACACACTGTTAAACGTGATTATTTAACCTTATACATCCCAGCTCTGGGAAGTGGATCCCTGAGGGTCACTGGCCAGCCAGGACAGTCTCATCAGCTAGTTCCAAGTCAATGAGACCTTGTTTCCGAAAAGAAAACATGATATCTGAGGAAAGACATCTGAGGTTGACATCTGCCTAAATAAATAAATAAATAGTTTAAGAACTCAATTTAAACAAGTATACTTGGCAATCAACCAATGGTTTTAAGAAGAGATTTGAATTTCCAGCCACAGGCAAGGTGAGAAAACAAGTTTCTGTTTGTAAAACTGATTCAGGCCCTAACACTCTATTAGCACAGCAGGTTCCATTATAAAAGTATTCACAGATAACTGCACTTTCATTGTTTCAGAAGTGTCAGGGCGATTCCATTCGAGCAAGTATTTATTAAAACTCGACCTCCTAATGTTTTCAAGTTATAATAGATTAGAATCTTATACTGAGATTAACAATGACCAAGGCATACTTCCTATAATCCAAGATATTAGGCAAACATTCATAGGCTCTAGGGCTGTGCCTTCGCGACCCCTGGAATATTGGATTTGCTGCAGCCTGTAATTGTCCTATTACAACCAGGGTTATTTTCTTTCCTGTCAATCAATGAGGGGGGGGGGAAGGAAGGGAATCTCAGAGTTTGCTTTTCCTTCTGTTTCCATGGACACAGGTTTATAATTTTATACGAAAGTCAAAATCTGTCATTCCCATTAAGTCTGCTCTTGGAGATACTTCGCCAACAGCTTAGACTAATGCAATAAAATAATTAGGAACCAATGAAGACACACAGAATGAAGGGAAGGGAAGGCGCCCCTTCTTAAAGATGAGGACAACTGGGAGCACATCAGTGTCTGGGGATAACCAGTGGCTGGAGTTAGGGTGAATGGAAGGCCCCAAAGTACTTACTGAAGTTGAGTGTTTTGGTGTGATGATTAGTTTCTCACTGTGCAACACGGATATAGTCTCCTTTTAAAATCAGACACAATATAACTGATGTTCCTTTAAAGATAATTTTGTAATAGCTGACACTGTACATCGCTCCTGCTGCCTAGCACACAAAAATACCATGACTTTACTAGCTTGAGAGTTCCACATATCTTACCTTCAAAGCATTTACCAGCCCATGAATATTCATAATCATCTTGGACATAATTGATTGTTCTCTACTCTATTGTTTTACTGGTCCTGGGTAAATAGTGTCGTACTGTTTATTAAGATTTATTAAAACTATGATGCATGTGAAGGACACTGTCAGATCATGACTGGTTAAAAAAAAGAAAACTCAAGGGGACTGTTCTCAAATAGTATATTCACATAATATGTAAAATTAAAGTTAAAGGAAACTATTGAATTATAAGGAACTCTGAAGGATCTATTTCACCGATGCTGTGTGCCTATAGTAAAATTAAAATGATTAATAAGTCTTGTTAATTGTCATCTTTGAAATGTTTGCTATGGGATCAGCCTGCATTAACTTCTGCATAAGGAAACTGCTTGCCTGATTATGTTTTATTAGAGCTTCTTAATTGTATACAATAATAGGATTCATTATGGCATTTTCTTTTTCTTTAAGATTTATTTATTTATTTTATGTATATGAGTACATGGTAGCTGTGCAGATGGTTGTGAGCTACCACCATGTGGTTGCTGGGATTTGAACTCAGGACCTTCGGTAGAGCAGTCAGTGCTCTTAACCACTGAGCCGTCTCTCCAGTCCCTCATTATGGCATTTTCAAACAAGCCTTTTACATACTTTATTCATATCCCCCTATTGCCCTCAAATTTTTCTCCTATTTTAGGTCCTCCCACCACCACTGCTACTTGTCCCCTACTACTTCCATGACCGTACCCACTCCTGACTCAGTGTGTGAGAGAAGAAGGCATGGGATACATACATGTCTTTCCAAATCTGATTTATTTCACTTAACATGATGTTCTCCTTTTCCTGAAAACAAAATCATTCCATTCTTTATGGAAAAAATATTATTTTATTGCATATACTCACCATATTCTCTTTAACCTTTCATTCATTAGTGGGCTCCTATATTGATTCCAGGTCTGGGCTACTCTGACCTGTGCCTTGCTAAACATGAGTTGCACAGGGTGCTTAATAGTCTCCTTTTAATAATGCAAAGTTGACTAATGTAAGATCTATAGTGAATTTACAAAGTCCTTTCACCTTTATTATATAACATAACCTAATCAAATGAGTGAAATTCATCATTTTTACAACCTACCCCAGGCAACGGTAGGAGATTATGTGGCTATGTACACCAAGAAATAGGAACCTTGTCTCCTGAACATAGGTTTAAAACTGCATCTTCACTTAACAGACAGATGCCAGGAGATTCTTATTGCAATGTTGAAGTCACAACTGTATTTAATTAACAATCCAAATACTCTGCCACAAAAGAATCATTACACATTTTAGCTAGATTTAATAGCTCCCAAACATATAGACTTTAATTAAAGGTAGCCATGGTAACCTGAAATTTTATTACAGTGATTTTCTTCTCAAAGTATCATCCCAGTCTTGAGAAATTGTGCTTGTAAATTTGTGAGATGTTAGGGACACATTTTTGCATAGTTAAATCGAAAGGGTGCTACTTAAAATTAACAGCAACAACAAAATGTTCACCAAGAGTTTAATAAAGATCAAAAACTGTTCAGATATTGTTGTAGAAGATCCACTCTAACTGCTCTTACTTAGAGACTATGAGTGATCTCATTCTCCGTATGAATACATATGTGTTTATATATCTCTATAGGCAAGGTAGATGAATCAAACTGGGGGGTGATCATTGTTTAAGCTGCACAGTTGACCTGTTAAGCCAGAATTACCTCTCCATAAGAACTCTCACTTGGACAAAATTTCTGTTATAAAATCGGCTAGGATGGGATGTAGCTCAGTTGTCCAACACTTGTCTAGTATTCACAAAGCCCAGAGTTCTATTCCAAGCACCATATAATCCCAGTATGGTAATGTATAACCATAACCTTTAACACTCAAAAGGTGAACACAAGAGAAGCATACATTCAAGGTCTTCCTTGGCCACATAGTCAGTTTGAGGCCAGCCTGAGATACTTCAAATCCTGTCTTTTAAGAAAGAAAAGGCTGATTGAGTTTTTTAAATTCTCTATTAAAATAGCCAATTTTGCCACATAGCATCTTAAACATCCTGTGTACAGTCCGCGGGGCATTATTTGGAGGAAACTCATATATGAAAAACGCTCTGTAGACTCTGGAAAATGGATGGACACCATGTTCTAAATGAAGGAAGGAATAAGCAAGCAAATACACAGGAGACTGGACTCACTATAAAGAACCTCACACAAGCTGGATCTGACGGCTGGGATCTAAAACTGGGAGAGGTGACCAGAGTTTAGCTGAGACTGTGAGATTAGCCCTCAGAACCAAATGGTGAAATGAAGTCAGCCAATGAAAAGCTAAAAGCAAAGTATTCCAGGCAAAAGGATCAATCAACAAAAGCAAAAGCAAACTTTGAAGAAGCAGTCTTGTTGTGTTCAGGAACACAAAGAAAGGCGGGCCTTGCTAGACTCAATGAAAGAGGGAAGTAGAGAAAAGCCAGTCTGCTGACTTGACACGGGTTTGTCAAGTCATGCCATGACTGGAGATTTCTTACCGTCATCCGGCTCGGTTGGGCTACACTGCTGTAACTGACTCTGACTGTGTGTTGCAAATGGTATTGACACAGTCTCTTCCATATCCGTTGATTAGCACCGAAAATAAAAACGCATTATTGTCTTAGGGAAGTGCTTGGTGAAATGTGTTCATTATTTGCCTTTCCTGCACGTGAGTCGGAGCTGACAAGCATTCACTTGTGTGTGTCAGGTCCTGAGTAGAGTGGAGAAGAGCAGGCATTTCTTAGCCAGGCCATCTAGGCTTTAGTCTGTCTCCACCACTTCTCAACCACAAAATTGGGAGAGCAGCAGAATTACTTCATCGCACGTTGTTGAAAGCAAAATGAATTCTTCTTGATGATTGGTACAATACCTGACACTGATACCATAAATGCTGTATAATACTATATATACTACATATTATATAATACTATATAAATACTATTAAGCTACAGCAATAATAATAAATACAAATATATAATGTTACAATAAACAGTTGTATAAATGTTTTTAAAGTTTCTTCCCTGAAAGGCTTCATACTTTACTTAGGGTCCAGGGATGGGAGGAATCACCACTCTGGTACAACGTGGAATGTAACAGCACAATAAAGAGAATTCAAGGGTATTGCTAGAAGGGAAAAGAAGAAAGCTATGATACAAAGCAGAACATATCAACCGGAATATATTCCTCAAGGTATGACTTCTAACATTTTAGGAGCGTATCAGCAACTATTTCCATGGTTGGATCATGAGTTATTTTAATAGATACTACTGGAATATAAACTCAAAAGTCAGGTGGTGAGTACCATGGTGCCCCCAGCCTTTGGAGTGATACAGAAGTGAGGGATTATACTAGCTAAATCTGTTGTCTTTCCAACCTCAAGGGACGTACCGTCTTTTCTTTTTTTTCTTTCTCTTTTTAACATTTCTTCCCCCCCACCACCACCACCTATAAAATGGGAAAGCATGTGGCAAGTTGTAAGTGGCTGGTACGGTGCGGTTGCTTCGGAAAGGTAGCCAGATTCCCTTGTATGCATCGAACGCCAGCTCCACACATGTAAGTCACTGCAAGTGCCAACCCTCATCAATGGATGCTCAGCAAAAACCATGCTAAAACAGAACCTTGACCTAAGATACGCCTCTGCGCTCCATGATGTTCAAGGTGGAAGCAAGTGTATCGTTTTAAGCAATACTTCATGGTGGTACTCCAGTTTGCACTTGCTTGTCACGACAATGAGATTAATAGTCCCTCCTCATCAATCAATTTATTCATTCATCGAACAACTCTTCATGAAATGTGTTCACTGTTGAACTGAGCAATGAGTGTGAAATTAGTTTGTTCCCAATCCATTCCTCCCAGCCTTGCACAGAAACGACATTTGGTTTTGCTTGTGGTTTCAGAAAGAGACCTAAAATTATATTTGCCTTTGACTATAAATGGCTCCGGAATAAGCTCAGGTCAAATAAATCTCCACTGATCAAATGCAAGCCGCCTCTCTGTGACATTTCAATCCTTCTGTGCTCTTTTGGAGCTATTTGAGTGACAGTGTTTGGGCTTCATTTATTTTAAAAGCCCAGCTCAGACACTGTCTCTCATTTTGTCACAATATCAGATGCTATCGGAAGGTAAAGAAAAGCTTCATTTTTAAGGGGTATTCTTTATTAAGTAGTTTTATGCCAGATAATCAGAAACTAGATGAAATAGAAAAAGTGCATAATCTCCTTTTTTCACAGTAGTTTTCCAAATGGTACTTTTTTCTGAAATCCATTTAAAACAATGTCAAGAACTGTACCTTTTGGGTAGTGGCACACACCTTTGGTCCCAGTGCTTGGGAAGCAGAAGCAGAGGAATCTGTCAGAGTTTGAGGCCAACCTGGTCTAAAGAGAAAGTACCAGGACAGCCAGGGCTACACAGAGAAACCCCGTCTCAAAAAAAAAAAAATTATCATCCTCCTACAAAGCATTCTTCATTGAGTTGTAATAACAAAATATCTTAATGTAATCTAACTGCATAATAAAAGAAGACTGTTTGCAAGTAAAATTGTATTTTCACACAGTAGGATATCATAAAGGCACTGAAAGTAGTAAAGATGAATATTGGATGATATATGAGGTTGCTTAAGATAAATTTTCAACAACAACAACAACAAAATTCAATTTACAAAGTAAATTCTACAGGCCATTTAAAACCTACATTTTGACTCTGCTATTTTTGCTCCTGAGGAAGTTTTAACCCTAAGGATATTTATAACATAAACTCTTTTTGTCTTCAAGTTTCTTCTTTCATTGAAAGTGGTTTTGCTATAATAGCTATTTTCCACTTAAACTATAACACTAAAATTAACAATAAAAATTTAATTATAATACAGAAGATCATAAAGCAATACTAAAATTTCTTTCACCAATAGGATTTTTATTGTATTAACTTTCATTAATTCATTTTTGTCTTTGTGAGTTTTCTTTCATGTCCACTGTTGCTACAGAGTTCAATATCTCTGGATAGAACTTCTTAAAATCTAAGCATAGTAAAGTAGATTTTATTCTTCAATTAATTTTTAACCAATGACCTTCTCAACAACCCTGGAAGTCAATAGTATTATCAAGTATCTAGAGATGAAGAAATGGAGACACGAAAAAACTCAAATAAATTGTTCAAGGTCATACACCTTGTAAATGAAATAAGATATTAGAGTCATAATCTCATCCACATACTATTTGCAAGAAAAAAATACTTCAATAAAGTTATGGGAAAACTTCTGTCGGTATTCCAAATCATACTGAATCTTCTGAAAAGTTTATCCCAAGAAATTTCCATAGCATTTTAGAATGAATTCTCCACAGGTAAGTTATGGAAGGTTGCAAAATTTTGATTAAGTGGTTGAAATGTATACAGAGCCTTTGAATCCTTGGTAGGATTTGCTTAGATTTTAATTATCTATGGCCACAGTATTTGCCTAATGAAGTCATTTAATAAAACCTATTTGTGTTATAATATCTGAGGTCAGCTTAAAAATAGGAAAGGCTTTTTCTGCATTGTGGTTTTGGCCCCATTGCTTCTGGGTCTGTGCCTAAACAGTACATTATAGAAGGAGTTCAGTGGTGACTGATGTTCACCTTGTGGCTAGACACAAAAGAGAAAAGAGAAAGGAAGGCCTGGAATCCCAAGAGTTTCTTCAAGAAGTGTTCTCAATGATGTAACTTCCTCCCACTAGGCCTGCTTCTTCTGTGTTACACCATATCCTGGTAGAGCCTTGGGCTAGGGACCAAGTCTCTCACACCTAAGCATTTGGGGAGCACTTAAGATTCAGACTATAGTACCACTGACTACAGAAACAGGCCTACCCCAAAAATACAGTTGTCAGAATTTTGTTATGTATCAGAAATTAAAAAAAAAAAATCTTGTAAGAAGATTATAAAATTTAAGAATTGCTATGGAAGATAAAGTTTTACACATATTGGAAAGAACTTCCAGAATTTTATTAATTGATATTAGCAAACACCTCTTGTATGTTTACCATACAAGAATAGAACCTTTCACCTGAATTTTGAAGAACTACTATAGTTTTGTGAATTTATTCAAAATATAAAAGCTATTTATTTGGAGTAGCTAACACTAATATTAATCAGCCTAATCCTCAGTGTTGATAATAAGAGATAAACAGACTCAAAGGGGTTCTACTCAGGAAGCTTACATTCTTGTGAGGAGAGGAGATATTCAAAAGGAATCTCTGAGAGAGTGGTATTGTTTTATTTCATTTTGTTTTTAAACAGTAATGGGCGTTGAATTTGAGATGAGGCTATCCTATATCCCAAGACCTCTTATTCTTTATGTCAAGCAAGGGTCCCATTAAGTTTCTCAGGGTAGCCTTGAACTTACCTTGCAGCTCAAGCAAGCCTTGAACTGCAACTCCTACCTGCACCTCCAGAGTAGCTACAAGAATAGCCTCTATCACTGGGCCAGCAAGCGGTGATGGTTAAGCCTGGACATGGGTGATACCAAAAGGGCTTGCTCTATTTCGGAGATGGCAGAAGAACGTTCCAGTCAGCAGGAATGGAGAGTGAAGAGACCCTAGAGTGTGATCCAACCGGGCTTAATCACCAAAGAGCTGAAGGCCCAGTGTGACTCTCACATCCTGGTCAAATAAGCAGAAGGATGAGAAATGAAGCCGGAGCTATGGCCGTCTGAGCAATGATGAATCCGATGCAGTAAGAAACTGATAAACAAATACTGTTCCTCGGGATCAAGATAAAGACGGTTGCCACTGAAACACAGAGGTTACCGATCAAGGCCAGGCGCAGCGACACTGACTTTGAGCATTTAAGGATGAGAAGAAATGTCTAGAATACTAAATAATGAATTGCAGCCAGAGATTAGAGTCTGAGAGGAGTCGGGCATGAGATGAACCTGTATACATAGGCAAGCTATACAAATGCCTGAAAATTTTTCAGTGAATTAGATGAAACAATAAATACAGGTACGCCACAAAATGGGAATGTTGCTTTTTCGAGACAGGGTCTCTCTGTGTAGCCCTGGCTTTTCTGGAACTCACTCTGTAGACCAGGCTGGCCTCGAACTCAGAAATCCGCCTGCCTCTGCCTCCCAAGTACTGGGATTAAAGGAGTGGGCCACCACTGCCCGATGCAGTGGGACTTTCTAATGTCTGCTCGCCAGGCTCCTGGAGAAAGAAGACTCTTCGTCATGCTCAGTCATGAGATTCAGTTCTGCTCTGGGAAAAGCTTACTCTCTGTGTATCCCCAAATGAAGTCAATGACCCCTCACTGGAGTAGCCCATTTACCTAGTACTCTGTTGCCTGCCCTCCTTTGTCTCAGAGGGAAGAATATAAGATGTGGCATTGCACTCGTAAGTGGCCAGATGACTTGCTATAGCCAATGAAATGTGGACAGAAGTTATACCTGACCCTTCCACACAGAAGCTGTTGGAGCCAGTAAGAGGTTAGCAATGTGTCTTTTCCTTCTGCTTCAGTCACTGTGTTCCAGAGCCGTGCCATTAGACAGCAGGGAGCAGAGAGACAGTCAAGCTGAAAAGCACATCCTATGGAAGATACAGCACTCTGAACATCAGTGAGATTTGGGGGCCTTTTGTTGCCACAGCAAAGTTATACCTATCTGGTCCCGAGTGACATGTTCATACACTGAGACTTCTAAGGCAGGAAGGATGATGTCAGAGATGCAGAGGACATCTCCTCCACCTGAAGCCTTCTGTCAGTCACGGCTTAACTCACTCAAGTGGCTCCCTTAGAGATTTCACGCGAGGTTCTGTGGGAACGAAGCATATGGAATTTTACACGTTCACTCCTTCCTTGCTCATGACCAGACGAATTGGTACTAATGACTAACTGCTCCATCCCAAAGCAAAAAAAGGAAAAGAATTTAAAAGAAAAAAAAAAGCCAGAGAGAGAAAAAAGGAGAAATCGTGACAGGGGATGTAGGCATCCTGCCTGTGCTCCGTTTTCACAGCCCACAGCTATAAATAATACCATTAGGGGAGCACACATTGCCTTAGATGGAAGGCACAAAGAAAAGCACTCTCTCTGATAGTTTAGCAACACATTCAGATTTCATGTCTCAAGGTAAAAATAGGCCTAACAAATGAATTAAATTTGGGAGCTGAGCCGAAGTGAGGAAGGCTGCCGTCAAGAAGCACGACGTAGGAGGAAGAAAGACTTATAAGGTTCAGTGTTCTCTCTGCCGAGGAACGCAGCAGAAGGACAAGGGGGAAAGGATTTTTCCTGAGACAGAAAAGTAATCATGGAGAGTCATAAAATACCATGCTTAGGAAATCAGTAAGGAAAGCTAATCTGAAAAACCACTCACCTTTAGTAAAGGTGACAGCAATCTCAGCACCTACAATATTCTTTCCTTTCAATATCAGAGGAGAGAGAAAAAAAGACACCAAGAAAATAAAGACTGAAGGACACTTGAGAGATTCAAACTTCCAGTCTGGTTGCTCGCGTTTCCGGTTGCTCGGGTCATTTTCTTCAGTTTCTCTTTACGTTTCACTGAAACGCACTCATTTCTATTATGTGATTCACAGTACTATTTTTAATGCTTCACAGACATGAAAGTAAATACAAGCCGTGTTATGACATCCAAAAGTTAAAAGTCCATCAATGCCCAAGTTTCTTGATGTCACTGTCTAAAGTATGGTATATCTCTCCACCCACATGCTATATGTAGGAAGAAGGGGGGAAAAAGTCTTATGTTAAAATATACAGTATTTAAATTAGACATGGTAACTAACACATGCCTATAATCCTAACACTCAAAAGCTGAGTCAGAAGGATTATATATTTGAGGCCGTTCCAGGGTATAGCAAAACTCTAGAGGGAAAAATACCTTTTTTGCATGCTACTTATATCAAAGTATAAGTTTATGATTAACCTCAATGTTAAGTTATTTGAAGATAACCATCATTTCTTGCTTTCCCTTGTATCTCTCAGAGCTGCCTAGCATATAGAACCTAACACCCAGTAGGTATTTAATAATCACTTATTATTTAATTAAATGGAATGAGTTCTCCATCAGCCATTCTCGCCATAGATGGCCTCCTAGCAATAAAGTATACACAGTTTCAGTGGAAAATTTGTATAAATTTCACACCAGGTAAACATAAGTAGACAATAGCAACACATAGCCTAACTCTGCATCTAAATCTGTGGGCCTGAAATATTCCTAAAACACACGGTTGGTAGTATCAATGAAAAGAATAACTCAGTTCAATCACTTTCCCAGACAGCTGGAGAACTTCCTGAAAATTCCTCAGGGATATACCAGGACTCATTCATTCCCTGAGCTTAGCTCCTAAACACAGGTGAGCCTGTTCCAAGAAATTCAAATGGTTTAGACGAAAAGTTGAGATGACTCACAGGTATAATCATCAGGAAGTAGAGGAATTATGTACTCACTGTAGACATGGTCCTGGAACAACTTATTCATGGATGTCTCAACAATTCTTGTGGTCAGTCTCTCCAAGCATAGAAAACCTAAGTAACTCACCAACACACACAGGCAGCGATAGCTATGTAAGTCCTCATCTGTCATGACAAGACAATAACTCCATGATTAAATTGTGCATAGTTCTGCTTTGCTGCCTTAAGGCCCAAAAGAATGTTGGGGGCTGGAGAGACACAGTTTTAATATCACAAACTTCAAATGTCAGCTATAGGAAACTTTATATTTCATATTTCCTCAGTTGCTGGCAGAGACTTCCAAGAGCCTAAAACACCGACTCCAGCCATGCCTTTTCCAAACTGACTGTGAAGATGCTCTAAACCAACACAGAAATTAAAACAGGACAAAGCAGCCTCAGGTTGACACTCTTGTTGGTTCGTTTAAAATAAACAGAATATGACATGTATGATTTTACATGGAATTTGGTGGCCAAGGGATCATTTCTATAAAGTCTATCAGCAAAGCTAAGTTTCCAACTTCCCTTATATTAAACTAATTCAGAAGAGGAAGGAAGCACTGTAATACTGATTGTTTGTCCTGGACTAAGCTGAGCACTAAGTCACAATGGAGACCAAATGCATAGGGTGTTCTTAGAACACACTTCCTACGTGTGAAGCAGGCTCAGGAGACAAAGAATTTATGATGCAAGCATGAAAATCTGCATTCAGATCTCCAACCCACATAAAGTTAGATGCAGTGGCATCTTTAACCCCAGCACTGCTCTGGTAAGATGAGAGGCAGGGACAGAAGAGTCACTGGAAGGTCATGGGCCAGCTAGCATGACATACACAGTAGCAATCCAGAGACCCTGTTTCAAACAAGGTAGAAGATGAGAACCAAAACTTGAGGTTGTCTATGTGTGTGCCCACCCTAACACACACACACACACACACACACACACACACATAAGAATCTACAGTAATGTTGTTAGCCATAGGCCAGTGTTGATAAGTATGCTCACAAAGTCTAACTCTGCAAAAACCTGGACTAACATGTAAAACTAAGTTGTACTGCAGACTAACAGGAAAGCACCAATTGACTATAGGCTGTGGGTATGGGGGCATTCTTTTATTTATGAGTTTATTTAGTCAATAGCCCTGTTTTGGGCATTGGGATACTGTGATGGATAAAACAAATGAATTTTCCTATCTTTATATTCACAGTTTATGGACAGACAGAAACAGAATACAAACTAGCAAGCAAATAAAAAATTATTCTTTTGGTGGCACTAAACACTATGAAGGTAGATAAGCATAGGGTCATAGAAACAAATTAATTGATGAAATGGGAGGCAAAATAGATAGTAAGCATATTAGGTCAGCTATAATTTCATCAGAGATGAGAACCACATAGGCACATAAGGTTATATTTAATTTCCATTTTAATTAACAGCGTACTAAAACTTAATCCCAGATCAGCAAATCAAATGAGAGAAAACACACACACACTACCAACAACAACAAAATAATAGGAATCAACCAACACTGCTTATTATTATTTTTATTGAAAGATAATCAATTATCTCAATTCCATAATATAAAGACACAGACTAGTAATGGATGCAAAAACAGGATCCATCATTCTGCTGCAGCCAAGAAACACATCTTAGTATCAAGGATAGATATCACCTCAGGGTAAAAAAGATAGAAAAAGATATCCAAAGCAAATGAACCCAGAAGCAATCTAGTATTGCCATTTTAATCTCTGACACAATAAACTTCAAACCTCACCTAGTCAGAAGAAACGGAGAAAGACATTATATATTCATCAAGAAAAAAACTCCACCAAGAGGACATTGTAATTCTTAACATGTATGTACCAAACAAAAGGGCATCCATGTTCATAAAAGAAACGCTACTACAGCTTAAATCACATATTGAGCCTCACACTCTGAGAGTGGGAGACTTCAGTACCTCACATTTGCCAACAGACAGGTGATCCAGACAAAAACAAAACAGAATTACTAGAACTAATACTATAAACCAAATGGACCTAGCAGATATTTACCGAACATTTTACCCAAACATACACACACACACACACACACACACACACACACACACACCACAAACCTCCTTTTTTTGTTGATTTTGTTTGTTTGTTTGTTTTTGTTTTTCTGAGACAGGATTTCTCTGTATAGCCCTGGCTGTCCTGGAACTCACTCTGTAGACCAGGCTGGCCTCGAACTCAGAAATCCACCTGCCTCTGCCTCCCAAGTGCAAAAATACCTTCTTCTCAGCATCTCGCACACAACTTTCTCCAAAGCTGAACACATAATAGGACACAAAGCAAATCTCAATAAATAAATAAGTGAAAATTGAAATAACACCCTGAATCCTATCTGACCAAAGATTCTGTTATTAACAACAGAAACAACAGAAAGCTTACAAACTTAGGGAAATGAAACGAGTCACTACCAAATGAAAATCGAGGCAAGACAGAAATTAAGAAAGAATTAAAGACTTTCTAGAATTGAATGAAAATAAATATACAACATACCCAAAATTATGGGGCATAATGAAAGCAGTTCTAAAAGGCAAGTTCATGGCATTAAGTGCCTGTACTTAAAAAACAAATGGCAAGATCTCATGCTAGTAACCTAACAACACGCCTGAAAGCTCTAAAACAAAAGAATAAATCACACTCAAAAGGAGAATTTGGCGAGAAATAATCACACTTAGGAGCTGAAACCAACCAAATAGAAACAAATGAACAAGTAAAAATTTACAAAGAATCAATGAAACAAAGAGTTGGCTCTTTGAGAAAATCAAGAAGAGTGACAAAGCCTTACCCAAGTTAACTAACAAGCTGAGAAAGAAGATCCAAATCAACAAAATTGGATGAAAAGAACATAACAAAAGAGGCCAAGGAAACCCAGAGAATCATAAGAGCATGCTTTAAAAACCTGAACCCCACGAAACTGGGAAAAAAATCTAATAAAAGAAATGGATATCTTACCCCAATACATACCACTTATCAAAGTTAAATCAAGATCATATAAGCAATTTAAACAGACCTATAACCCCTAGTAAAACAAAAGCAGTAATTAAAAATCTCCAAAAACAAAAATCAAAACAAAACAAAAAAATATCAGGGCCAGATGGTTTAATTTGACCAGACTTTCAAAGAAGAATTAATGTAATACTCTTCAAATTATTCCACAAAAAAAGAAACAGAAAGAATATTGTCCAATTCCTTTTTAACCTTGCCATAGTTAGTCTGATACCTAAACCACATAAAGACCTGAAAAAGAAAGAATTACAGACCGCTTTCCCTTATGAACATAGATGCAAAACTTCTCAGTAAAATCCTTGCAAGCCAAATCCAAGAACACATCAAAAAGATCATCCTCCATGATCAAGTTGGCTTCATCCCAGAGATTCAGGGATGGTTCAATATGCATAAATGGATAAATATAATCCACCATATAAGCAAACTGAAAAACAAACAAAAAATGCAGGGTCATCTCCTTGGCTTCAGAAAGGCAAATATGATATGCATTCACTTATATGTAGTTATTAGCTACTAGCTGTAACAAGTCAGTGGTGAACAAGCTACCATCTATACCGTAGAGGTTAAGCACGGCATGAGGGACTGGGAGTGGGGCACAGACAGCTCTCCCTAGGACAGGGAAGTAGAAGTAGGATGGATGGATGAGAGGGAGGACTGGAATGGGAGGACCA